>BPLT01000018.1:0-302500 GCA_019656295.1 Rhododendron mucronatum var. ripense
TTATTTCCAACCGAAGCAACGAGGCAACAAACACTTTTTGGATCTTGTATGTAAAATTTGATCCATAACAGACCTAGGCAACATCGATTTGAGGCAGCAAGAACATTTCGAAACTATAACGTACACGTTAATCCATATTTCAACCGACAATAATTGATTTCATTATCTCTAATTTTCCCTTTCGGAGTTCTTATCACTTAGTGATCAGTAGTCTTTACATCTACTAGGAATCACTATTTTCTCTCTACATGACTAGTTGTCCAAACACCAACTAACCGTCATGTGTTCCATTATTTTTCCTTCTTCCGTCACATGACTAGTAGTCTAAATACCTACTAACCGTCATGTATTTCACTATTTTCTCTTCATAAGACTAGTAGTCTTAACACCTACTAACCGTCTTGTGTTTCACTATTTTTCTTTCTTCGAACGCATGACTAGTAATCTAAACACCTACTATCCGTCACGTTTTTCACTATTTTTATTTCACACGACTAGTATACAAAATGCCTACTAACCGCCACGTATTTTTTCTTGGTCACTAGTTATGCACTCATAGGAAGTGGCAAGCACTTCTCAATTTCCTTCTATCTCATCAACCAACAAGATCCTTTTATTTCCAACAGAAGAAACGAGGCAACAAACGCTTGTTGGATCTTGTATGTAAAATTTGATCCATAACAGACCTAGGGAACATCGATTTGAGGCAGCAAGAACGTTTCGAAACTATAATGTACACGTTAATCCATATTTCAACCGACAATAATCGATTTCATTATCTCTAATTTTCACTTTCGGAGTTCTTATCACTTAGTGATCAGTAGTCTTTACATCTACTAGGAATCACTATTTTCTCTCCACATGACTAGTTGTCCAAACACCAACTAACCGTCATGTGTTCCACTATTTTTCCTTCTTCCGTCACATGACTAGTAGTCTAAATACCTACTAACCGTCATGTATTTCACTATTTTCTCTTCACAAGACTAGTAGTCTTAACACCTACTAACCGTCTTGTGTTTCACTATTTTTCTTTCTTCGATCGCATGACTAGTAGTTTAAACACCTACTATCCGTCACGTTTTTCATAAGAGACCTAGGCAACATCGATTTGAGGCAGCAAGAACATTTCGAAACTATAACGTACACGTTAATCCATATTTCAACCGACAATAATCGATTTCATTATCTCTAATTTTCACTTTCGGAGTTTTTATCACTTAGTGATCAGTAGTCTTTACATCTACTAGGAATCACTATTTTCACTCCACATGACTAGTTGTCCAAATACCAACTAACCGTCATGTGTTCCACTATTTTTCACATGACTAGTAGTCTAAACACCTACTATCCGTCACGTTTTGCACTATTTTTATTTCACACGACTAGTAGTCAAAATGCCTACTAACCGCCATGTGCTTTCTCTTGGTCACTAGTTATGCACTCATAGGAAGCGGCAAGCACTTCTCAATTTCCATCTATCTCATCAACCAACAATATCCTTTTATTTCCAACCGAAGCAACGAGGCAACAAACACTTGTTGGATCTTGTATGTAAAATTTGATCCATAAAAGACCTAGGCAACATCGATTTGAGGCAGCAAGAACGTTTCGAATCTATAACGTACACGTTAATCCATATTTCAACCGACAATAATCGATTTCATTATCTCTAATTTTCACTTTCGGAGTTCTTATCACTTAGTGATCAATAGTCTTTACATCTACTAGGAATCACTATTTTCACTCCACATGACTAGTTGTCCAAATACCAACTAACCGTCATGTGTTCCACTATTTTTCCTTCTTCCGTCACATGACTAGTAGTCTAAATACCTACTAACCGTCATGTATTTCACTATTTTCTCTTCACAAGACTAGTAGTCTTAACACCTACTAACCGTCTTGTGTTTCACTATTTTTCTTTCTTCGGTCGCATGACTAGTAGTCTAAACACCTACTATCCGTCACGTTTTTCACTATTTTTATTTCACACGACTAGTAGTCAAAATGCCTACTAACCGCCATGTGCTTTCTCTTGGTCACTAGTTATGCACTCATAGGAAGCGGCAAGCACTTCTCAATTTCCATCTATCTCATCAACCAACAATATCCTTTTATTTCCAACCGAAGCAACGAGGCAACAAACACTTGTTGGATCTTGTATGTAAAATTTGATCCATAAAAGACCTAGGCAACATCGATTTGAGGCAGCAAGAACGTTTCGAATCTATAACGTACACGTTAATCCATATTTCAACCGACAATAATCGATTTCATTATCTCTAATTTTCACTTTCGGAGTTCTTATCACTTAGTGATCAATAGTCTTTACATCTACTAGGAATCACTATTTTCACTCCACATGACTAGTTGTCCAAATACCAACTAACCGTCATGTGTTCCACTATTTTTCCTTCTTCCGTCACATGACTAGTAGTCTAAATACCTACTAACCGTCATGTATTTCACTATTTTCTCTTCACAAGACTAGTAGTCTTAACACCTACTAACCGTCTTGTGTTTCACTATTTTTCTTTCTTCGGTCACATGACTAGTAGTCTAAACACCTACTATCCGTCACGTTTTTCACTATTTTTATTTCACACGACTAGTAGTCAAAATGCCTACTAACCGCCATGTGCTTTCTCTTGGTCACTAGTTTTGCACTCATAGGAAGCGGCAAGCACTTCTCAATTTCCATCTATCTCATTAACCAACAAGATCCTTTTATTTCCAACCGAAGCAACGAGGCAAAAAACACTTGTTGGATCTTGTATGTAAAATTTGATCCATAACAGACCTAGGCAACATCGATTTGAGGCAGCAAGAACGTTTCGAATCTTTAACGTACACGTTAATCCATATTTCGACCGACAATAATCGATTTCATTATCTCTAATTTTCACTTTCGGAGTTCTTATCACTTAGTGATCAGTAGTCTTTACATCTACTAGGAATCACTATTTTCTCTCCACATGACTAGTTGTCCAAACACCAACTAACCGTCATGTGTTCCACTATTTTTCCTTCTTCCGTCACATGACTAGTAGTCTAAATACCTACTAACCGTCATGTATTTCACTAGTTTCTCTTCACAAGACTAGTAGTCTTAACACCTACTAACCGTCTTGTGTTTCACTATTTTTCTTTCTTCGATCGCATGACTAGTAGTTTAAACACCTACCATCCGTCACGTTTTTCACTATTTTTATTTCACACGACTAGTAGACATTAAATGCCTACTAACCGCCATGTGCTTTCTCTTGGTCACTAGTTATGCCCTCATAGGAAGTGGCAAGCACTTCTCAATTTCCTTCTATCTTATCAACCAACAAGATCCTTTTATTCCCAACCGAAGAACCGAGGCAACAAACACTTTTTGGATCTTGTATGTAAAATTTGATCCATAACAGACCTAGGCAACATCGATTTGAGGTAGCAAAAACATTTCGAAACTATAACGTACACGTTAATCCATATTTCAACCGACAATAATCGATTTCATTATCTCTAATTTTCCCTTTCGGAGTTCTTATCACTTAGTGATCAGTAGTTTTTACATCTACTAGGAATCACTATTTTCTCTCTACATGACTAGTTGTTCAAACACCAACTAACCGTCATGTGTTCCATTATTTTTCCTTCTTCCGTCACATGACTAGTAGTCTAAATACCTACTAACCGTCATGTATATCACTATTTTCTCTTCACAAGACTAGTAGTCTTAACACCTACTAACCGTCTTGTGTTTCACTATTTTTCTTTCTTCGAACGCATGACTAGTAATCTAAACACCTACTATCCGTCACGGTTTTCACTATTTTTATTTCACACGACTAGTATACAAAATGCCTACTAACAGCCATGTATTTTTTCTTGGTCACTAGTTATGCACTCATAGGAAGTGGCAAGCACTTCTCAATTTCCTTCTATCTCATCAACCAACAAGATCCTTTTATTTCCAACCGAAGAACCGAGGCAACAAACAAGATCCTTTTATTCCCAACCGAAGAACCGAGGCAACAAACACTTTTTGGATCTTGTATGTAAAATTTGATCCATAACAGACCTAGGCAACATCGATTTGAGGCAGCAAGAACATTTCGAAACTATAACGTACACGTTAATCCATATTTCAACCGACAATAATCGATTTCATTATCTCTAATTTTCCCTTTCGGAGTTCTTATCACTTAGTGATCAGTAGTCTTTACATCTACTAGGAATCACTATTTTCTCTCCACATGACTAGTTGTCCAAACACCAACCAACCGTCATGTGTTCCACTATTTTTCCTTCTTCCGTCACATGACTAGTAGTCTAAATACCTACTAACCGTCATGTATATCACTATTTTCTCTTCACAAGACTAGTAGTCTTAACACCTACTAACCGTCTTGTGTTTCACTATTTTTCTTTCTTCGAACGCATGACTAGTAATCTAAACACCTACTATCCGTCACGGTTTTCACTATTTTTATTTCACACGACTAGTATACAAAATGCCTACTAACCGCCATGTATTTTTTCTTGGTCACTAGTTATGCACTCATAGGAAGTGGCAAGCACTTCTCAATTTCCTTCTATCTCATCAACCAACAAGATCCTTTTATTTCCAACCGAAGAAACGAGGCAACAAACGCTTGTTGGATCTTGTATGTAAAATTTGATCCATAACAGACCTAGGGAACATCGATTTGAGGCAGCAAGAACGTTTCGAAACTATAACGTACACGTTAATCCATATTTCAACCGACAATAATCGATTTCATTATCTCTAATTTTCACTTTCGGAGTTCTTATCACTTAGTGATCAGTAGTCTTTACATCTACTAGGAATCACTATTTTCACTCCACATGACTTGTTGTCCAAATACCAACCAACCGTCATGTGTTCCACTATTTTTCCTTCTTCCGTCACATGACTAGTAGTCTAAATACCTACTAACCGTCATGTATTTCACTATTTTCTCTTCACAAGACTAGTAGTCTTAACACCTACTAACCGTCTTGTGTTTCACTATTTTTCTTTCTTCGGTCGCATGACTAGTAGTCTAAACACCTACTATCCGTCACGTTTTTCACTATTTTTATTTCACACGACTAGTAGACAAAATGCCCACTAACCGCCATGTGTTTTTTCCAGGTCACTAGTTATGCACTCATAGGAAGCGGCAAGCACTTCTCAATTTCCATCAATCTCATCAACCAACAAGATCCTTTTATTTCCAACCGAAGCAACGAGGCAAAAAACACTTGTTGTATCTTGTATGTAAAATTTGATCCATAACAGACCTAGGCAACATCGATTTGAGGCAGCAAGAACGTTTCGAATCTTTAACGTACACGTTAATCCATATTTCAACCGACAATAATCGATTTCATTATCTCTAATTTTCGCTTTCGGAGTTCTTATCACTTAGTGATCAGTAGTCTTTACATCTACTAGGAATCACTATTTTCTCTCCACATGACTAGTTGTCAAAACACCAACCAACCGTCATGTGTTCATCTATTTTTCCTTCTTCCGTCACATGACTAGTAGTCTAAATACCTACTAACCGTCATGTATTTCACTATTTTCTCTTCACAAGACTAGTAGTCTTAACACCTACTAACCGTCTTGTGTTTCACTATTTTTTCTTTCTTCGGTCCCATGACTAGTAGTCTAAACACCTACTATCCGTCACGTTTTTCACTATTTTTATTTCACACGACTAGTAGTCAAAATGCCCACTAACCGCCATGTGCTTTCTCTTGGTCACTAGTTATGCACTCATAGGAAGCGGCAAGCACTTCTCAATTTCCATCTATCTCATCAACCAACAAGATCCTTTTATTTCCAACCGAAGCAACGAGGCAACAAACACTTGTTGTATCTTGTATGTAAAATTTGATCCATAACAGACCTAGGCAACATCGATTTGAGGCAGCAAGAACGTTTCGAATCTTTAACGTACACGTTAATCCATATTTCAACCGACAATAATCGATTTCATTATCTCTAATTTTCGCTTTCGGGGTTCTTCTCACTTAGTGATCAGTAGTCTTTACATCTACTAGGAATCACTATTTTCTCTCCACATGACTAGTTGTCAAAACACCAACTAACCGTCATGTGTTCCACTATTTTTCCTTCTTCCGTCACATGACTAGTAGTCTAAATACCTACTAACCGTCATGTATTTCACTATTTTCTCTTCACAAGACTAGTAGTCTTAACACCTACTAACCGTCTTGTGTTTCAATATTTTTCTTTCTTCGGTCCCATGACTAGTAGTCTAAACACCTACTATCCGTCACGTTTTTCACTATTTTTATTTCACACGACTAGTAGTCAAAATGCCTACTAACCGCCATGTGCTTTCTCTTGGTCACCAGTTATGCACTCATAGGAAGCGGCAAGCACTTCTCAATTTCCATCTATCTCATCAACCAACAAGATCCTTTTATTTCCAACCGAAGCAACGAGGCAACAAACACTTGTTGTATCTTGTATGTAAAATTTGATCCATAACAGACCTAGGCAACATCGATTTGAGGCAGCAAGAACGTTTCGAATCTTTAACGTACACGTTAATCCATATTTCAACCGACAATAATCGATTTCATTATCTCTAATTTTCGCTTTCGGAGTTCTTCTCACTTAGTGATCAGTAGTCTTTACATCTACTAGGAATCACTATTTTCTCTCCACATGACTAGTTGTCAAAACACCAACTAACCGTCATGTGTTCCTCTATTTTTCCTTCTTCCGTCACATGACTAGTAGTCTAAATACCTACTAACCGTCATGTATTTCACTATTTTCTCTTCACAAGACTAGTAGTCTTAACACCTACTAACCGTCTTGTGTTTCACTATTTTTCTTTCTTTGGTCCCATGACTAGTAGTCTAAACACCTACTATCCGTCACGTTTTTCACTATTTTTATTTCACACGACTAGTAGATATTAAATGCCTACTAACCGCCATGTGCTTTCTCTTGGTCACTAGTTATGCACTCATAGGAAGTGGCAAGCACATCTCAATTTCCTTCTATCTCATCAACCAACAAGATCCTTTTATTTCCAACCGAAGAAACGAGGCAACAAACATTTGTTGGATCTTGTATGTAAAATTTGATCCATAACAGAACTAGGCAACATCGATTTGAGGCAGCAAAAACGTTTCGAAACTATAACGTACACGTTAATCCATATTTCAACCGACAATAATCGATTTCATTATCTCTAATTTTCCCTTTCGGAGTTCTTATCACTTAGTGATCAGTAGTCTTTACATCTACTAGGAATCACTATTTTCTCTCTACATGACTAGTTGTCCAAACACCAACTAACCGTCATGTGTTCCACTATTTTTCCTTCTTCCGTCACATGACTAGTAGTCTAAATACCTACTAACCGTCATGTATTTCACTATTTTCTCTTCACAAGACTAGTAGTTTTAACACCTCTCAACCGTCTTGTGTTTCACTATTTTTCTTTCTTCGGTCGCATGACTAGTAGTCTAAACACCTACTATCCGTCACGTTTTTCACTATTTTTATTTCACACGACTAGTAGACAAAATGCCTACTAACAGCCATGTGTTTTTTCGTGGTCACTAGTTATGCACTCATAGGAAGTGGCAAGCACTTCTCAATTTCCATCTATCTCATCAACCAACAAGATCTTTTTATTTCCAACCGAAGCAACGAGGCAACAAACACTTGTTGGATCTTGTATGTAAAATTTGATCCATAACAGACCTAGGCAACATCGATTTGAGGCAGCAAGAACGTTTCGAATCTATAACGTACACGTTAATCCATATTTCAACCGACAATAATCGATTTCATTATCTCTAATTTTCCCTTTCGGAGTTCTTAACTCTTAGTGATCAGTAGTCTTTACATCTATTAGGAATCACTATTTTCTCTTCACATGACTAGTTTTCCAAACACCAACTAACCGTCATGTGTTCCGCTATTTTTCCTTCTTCCGTCACATGCCTAGTAGTCTAAATACCTACTAACCGTCATGTATTTCACTATTTTCTCTTCACAAGACTAGTAGTCTTAACACCTACTAACCGTCTTGTGTTTCACTATTTTTCATTCTTCGGTCGCATGACTAGTAGTCTAAACACCTACTATCCGTCACGTTTTTCACTATTTTTATTTCACACGACTAGTAGACAAAATACCTACTAACCGCCATGTGTTTTTTTTGGTCACTAGTTATGCACTCATAGGAAGTGGCAAGCACTTCTCAATTTCCTTCTATCTCATCAACCAACAAGATCCTTTTATTTCCAACCGAAGAAACGAGGCAACAAACACTTGTTGGATCTTGTATGTAAAATTTGATCCATAACAGACCTAGGCAACATCGATTTGAGGCAGCAAGAACGTTTCGAAACTATAATATACACGTTAATCCATATTTCAACCGACAATAATCGATTTCATTATCTCTAATTTTCCCTTTCGGAGTTCTTATCACTTAGTGATCAGTAGTCTTTACATCTACTAGGAATCACTATTTTCTCTCTACATGACTAGTTGTCCAAACACCAACTAACCGTCATGTGTTCCACTATTTTTCCTTCTTCCGTCACATGACTAGTAGTCTAAATACCTACTAACCGTCATGTATTTCACTATTTTCTCTTCACAAGACTAGTAGTTTTAACACCTCTCAACCGTCTTGTGTTTCACTATTTTTCTTTCTTCGGTCGCATGACTAGTAGTCTAAACACCTACTATCCGTCACGTTTTTCACTATTTTTATTTCACACGACTAGTAGACAAAATGCCTACTAACAGCCATGTGTTTTTTCTTGGTCACTAGTTATGCACTCATAGGAAGTGGCAAGCACTTCTCAATTTCCATCTATCTCATCAACCAACAAGATCTTTTTATTTCCAACCGAAGCAACGAGGCAACAAACACTTGTTGGATCTTGTATGTAAAATTTGATCCATAACAGACCTAGGCAACATCGATTTGAGGCAGCAAGAACGTTTCGAATCTATAACGTACACGTTAATCCATATTTCAACCGACAATAATCGATTTCATTATCTCTAATTTTCCCTTTCGGAGTTCTTAACTCTTAGTGATCAGTAGTCTTTACATCTACTAGGAATCACTATTTTCTCTTCACATGACTAGTTGTCCAAACACCAACTAACCGTCATGTGTTCCGCTATTTTTCCTTCTTCCGTCACATGCCTAGTAGTCTAAATACCTACTAACCGTCATGTATTTCACTATTTTCTCTTCACAAGACTAGTAGTCTTAACACCTACTAACCGTCTTGTGTTTCACTATTTTTCTTTCTTCGGTCGCATGACTAGTAGTCTAAACACCTACTATCCGTCACGTTTTTCACTATTTTTATTTCACACGACTAGTAGACAAAATACCTACTAACCGCCATGTGTTTTTTTTGGTCACTAGTTATGCATTCATAGGAAGTGGCAAGCACTTCTCAATTTCCTTCTATCTCATCAACCAACAAGATCCTTTTATTTCCAACCGAAGAAACGAGGCAACAAACACTTGTTGGATCTTGTATGTAAAATTTGATCCATAACAGACCTAGGCAACATCGATTTGAGGCAGCAAGAACGTTTCGAAACTATAATATACACGTTAATCCATATTTCAACCGACAATAATCGATTTCATTATCTCTAATTTTCACTTTCGGAGTTCTTATCACTTAGTGATCAGTAGTCTTTACATCTACTAGGAATCACTATTTTCACTCCAGATGACTAGTTGTCCAAATACCAACTAACCGTCATGACTAGTTGTCCAAACACCAACTAACCGTCATGTGTTCCGCTATTTTTCCTTCTTCCGTCACATGACTAGTAGTCGAAATACCTACTAACCGTCATGTATTTCACTATTTTCTCTTCACAAGACTAGTAGTCTAAACACCTACTAACCGTCTTGTGTTTCACTATTTTTCTTTCTTCGGTCGAATGACTAGTAGTCTAAACACCTACTATCCGTCACGTTTTTCACTATTTTTATTTCACACGACTAGTAGACAAAATGCCTACTAACCGCCATGTGTTTTTTCCTGGTCACTAGTTATGCACTCATAGAAAGCGGCAAGCACTTCTCAATTTCCTTCTATCTCATCAACCAACAAGATCCCTTTATTTCCAACCAAAGCAACGAGGCAACAAACACTTGTTGGATCTTGTGTGTAAAATTTGATCCATAACAGACCTAGTCAACATCGATTTGAGGCAGCAAGAACGTTTCGAATCTATAACGTACACGTTAATCCATATTTCAACCGACAATAATCGATTTCATTATCTCTAATTTTCACTTTCGGAGTTCTTATCACTTAGTGATCAGTAGTCTTTACATCTACTAGGAATCACTATTTTCTCTCCACATGACTAGTTGTCCAAACACCAACTAACCGTCATGTGTTCCACTATTTTTCCTTCTTCCGTCACATGACTAGTAGTCTAAATACCTACTAACCGTCATGTATTTCACTATTTTCTCTTCACAAGACTAGTAGTCTTAACACCTACTAACCGTCTTGAGTTTCACTATTTTTCTTTCTTCGGTCGCATGACTAGTAGTCTAAACACCTACTATCCGTCACGTTTTTCACTATTTTTATTTCACACGACTAGTAGACAAAATGCCTACTAACCGCCATGTGTTTTTTCTTGGTCACTAGTTATGCACTCATAGCAAGCGGCAAGCACTTCTCAATTTCCTTCTATCTCATCAATCAACAAGATCCTTTTATTTCCAACCGAAGCAACGAGGCAACAAACACTTGTTGGATCTTGTATGTAAAATTTGATCCATAACAGACCTAGGCAACATCGATTTGAGGCAGCAAGAACGTTTCGAAACTATAACGTACACGTTAATCCATATTTCGACCGACAATAATCGATTTCATTTATCTCTAATTTTCACTTTCGGAGTTCTTATCACTTAGTGATCAGTAGTCTTTACATCTACTAGGTATCACTATTTTCTCTCCACATGACAAGTTGTCCAAACACCAACTAACCGTCATGTTTTCCACTATTTTTCTTTCTTCCGTCACATGACTAGTAGTCTAAATACCTACTAACCGTCATGTATTTCACTATTTTCTCTTCACAAGACTAATAGTCTTAACACCTACTAACCGTCTTGTGTTTCACTATTTTTCTTTCTTCGGTCGCATGACTAGTAGTCTAAACACCTACTATCCGTCACGTTTTTCACTATTTTTATTTCACACGACTAGTAGACAAAATGCCTACTAACCGCCATGTGTTTTTTCTTGGTCACTAGTTATGCACTCATAGGAAGCGGCAAGCACTTCTCAATTTCCTTCTATCTCATCAACCAACAAGATCCTTTTATTTCCAACCGAAGCAACGAGGCAACAAACACTTGTTTGATCTTGTATGTAAAATTTGATCCATAACAGACCTAGGCAACATCGATTTGAGGCAGCAAGAACGTTTCGAATCTATAACGTACACGTTAATCCATATTTCAACCGACAATAATCGATTTCATTATCTCTAATTTTCCCTTTCGGAGTTCTTAACTCTTAGTGATCAGTAGTCTTTACATCTATTAGGAATCACTATTTTCTCTTCACATGACTAGTTTTCCAAACACCAACTAACCGTCATGTGTTCCGCTATTTTTCCTTCTTCTGTCACATGACTAGTAGTCTAAATACCTACTAACCGTCATGTATTTCACTATTTTCTCTTCACAAGACTAGTAGTCTTAACACCTACTAACAGTCTTGTGTTTCACTATTTTTCTTTCTTCGGTCGCATGACTAGTAGTCTAAACACCTACTATCCGTCACGTTTTTCACTATTTTTATTTCACACGACTACTAGACAAAATGCCTACTAACCGCCATGTGTTTTTTCTTGGTCACTAGTTATGCACTCATAGGAAGTGGCAAGCACTTCTCAATTTCCATCTATCTCATCAACCAACAAGATCCTTCTATTTCCAACCGAAGCAACGAGGCAACAAACACTTGTTGGATCTTGTATGTAAAATTTGATCCATAACAGACCTAGGCAACATCGATTTGAGGCAGCAAGAACGTTTCGAATCTATAACGTACACGTTAATCCATATTTCAACCGACAATAATCGATTTCATTATCTCTAATTTTCACTTTCGGAGTTCTTATCACTTAGTGATCAGTAGTCTTTACATCTACTAGGAATCACTATTTTCTCTCCACATGACTAGTTGTCCAAACACCAGTAAACCGTCATGTGTTCCACTATTTTTCCTTCTTCCGTCAGATGACTAGTACTCGAAATACCTAGTAACCGTCATGTATTTCACTATTTTCTCTTCACAAGACTAGTAGTCTTAACACCTACTAACCGTCTTGTGTTTCACTATTTTTCTTTCTTCGGTCGCATGACTAGTAGTCTAAACACCTACTATCCGTCACGTTTTTCACTATTTTTATTTCACACGACTAGTAGACAAAATGCCCACCAACCGCCATGTGTTTTTTCCTGGTCACTAGTTATGCACTCATAGAAAGCGGCAAGCACTTCTCAATTTCCATCTATCTCATCAACCAACAAGATCCTTTTATTTCCAACCGAAGCAACGAGGCAACAAACACTTGTTGGATCTTGTATGTAAAATTTGATCCATAACAGACCTAGGCAACATCGATTTGAGGCAGCAAGAACGTTTCGAATCGATAACGTACACGTTAATCCATATTTCGACCGACAATAATCGTTTTCATTATCTCTAATTTTCACTTTCGGAGTTCTTATCACTTAGTGATCAGTAGTCTTTACATCTACTAGGAATCACTATTTTCTCTCCACATGACTAGTTGTCCAAACACCAACTAACCGTCATGTGTTCCACTATTTTTCCTTCTTCCGTCACATGACTAGTAGTCGAAATACCTACTAACCGTCATGTATTTCACTATTTTCTGTTCACAAGACTAGTAGTCTTAACACCTACTAACAGTCTTGTGTTTCACTATTTTTCTTTCTTCGGTCGCATGACTAGTAGTCTAAACACCTACTATCCGTCACGTTTTTCACTATTTTTATTTCACACGACCAGTAGACAAAATGCCCACCAACCGCCATGTGTTTTTCCTGGTCACTAGTTATGCACTCATAGAAAGCGGCAAGCACTTCTCAATTTCCATCTATCTCATCAACCAACAAGATCCTTTTATTTCCAACCGAAGCAACGAGGCAACAAACACTTGTTGGATCTTGTATGTAAAATTTGATCCATAACAGACCTAGGCAACATCGATTTGAGGCAGCAAGAACGTTTCGAATCGATAACGTACACGTTAATCCATATTTCGACCGACAATAATCGTTTTCATTATCTCTAATTTTCACTTTCGGAGTTCTTATCACTTAGTGATCAGTAGTCTTTACATCTACTAGGAATCACTATTTTCTCTCCACATGACTAGTTGTCCAAACACCAACTAACCGTCATGTGTTCCACTATTTTTCCTTCTTCCGTCACATGACTAGTAGTCGAAATACCTACTAACCGTCATGTATTTCACTATTTTCTGTTCACAAGACTAGTAGTCTTAACACCTACTAACAGTCTTGTGTTTCACTATTTTTCTTTCTTCGGTCGCATGACTAGTAGTCTAAACACCTACTATCCGTCACGTTTTTCACTATTTTTATTTCACACGACCAGTAGACAAAATGCCCACTAACCGCCATGTGTTTTTTCCTGGTCACTAGTTATGCACTCATAGAAAGCGGCAAGCACTTCTCAATTTCCATCTATCTCATCAACCAACAAGATCCTTTTATTTCCAACCGAAGCAACGAGGCAACAAACACTTGTTGGATCTTGTATGTAAAATTTGATCCATAACAGACCTAGGCAACATCGATTTGAGGCAGCAAGAACGTTTCGAATCGATAACGTACACGTTAATCCATATTTCGACCGACAATAATCGTTTTCATTATCTCTAATTTTCACTTTCGGAGTTCTTATCACTTAGTGATCACTAGTCTTTACATCTACTAGGAATCACTATTTTCACTCCACATGACTAGTTGTCCAAATACCAACTAACCGTCATGTGTTCCACTATTTTTCCTTCTTCCGTCACATGACTAGTAGTCGAAATACCTACTAACCGTCATGTATTTCACTATTTTCTCTTCACAAGACTAGTAGTCTTAACACCTACTAACAGTCTTGTGTTTCACTATTTTTCTTTCTTCGGTCGCATGACTAGTAGTCTAAACACCTACTATCCGTCACGTTTTTCACTATTTTTATTTCACACGACTAGTAGACAAAATGCCCACTAACCGCCATGTGTTTTTTCCTTGTCACTAGTTATGCACTCATAGAAAGCGGCAAGCACTTCTCAATTTCCATCTATCTCATCAACCAACAAGATCCTTTTATTTCCAACCGAAGCAACGAGGCAACAAACACTTGTTGGATCTTGTATGTAAAATTTGATCCATAACAGACCTAGGCAACATCGATTTGAGGCAGCAAGAACGTTTCGAATCGATAACGTACACGTTAATCCATATTACGACCGACAATAATCGATTTCATTATCTCTAATTTTCACTTTCGGAGTTCTTATCACTTAGTGATCAGTAGTCTTTACATCTACTAGGAATCACTATTTTCTCTCCACATGACTAGTTGTCCAAACACCAACTAACCGTCATGTGTTCCACTATTTTTCCTTCTTCCGTCACATGACTAGTAGTCTAAAAATACCTACTAACCGTCATGTATTTCACTATTTTCTCTTCACAAGACTAATAGTCTTAACACCTACTAACCGTCTTGTGTTTCACTATTTTTCTTTCTTCGGTCGCATGACTAGTAGTCTAAACACCTACTATCCGTCACGTTTTTCACTATTTTTATTTCACACGACTAGTAGACTAAATGCCCACTAACCGCCATGTGTTTTTTCCTGGTCACTAGTTAGGCACTCATAGAAAGCGGCAAGCACTTCTCAATTTCCCTCTATCTCATCAACCAACAAGATCCTTCTATTTCCAACCGAAGCAACGAGGCAACAAACACTTGTTGGATCTTGTATGTAAAATTTGATCCATAACAGACCTAGGCAACATCGATTTGAGGCAGCAAGAACGTTTCGAATCTATAACGTACACGTTAATCCATATTTCGACCGACAATAATCGATTTCATTATCTCTAATTTTCACTTTCGGAGTTCTTATCACTTAGTGATCAGTAGTCTTTACATCTACTAGGAATCACTATTTTCTCTCCACATGACTAGTTGTCCAAACACCAACTAACCGTCATGTGTTCCACTATTTTTCCTTCTTCCGTCACATGACTAGTAGCCTAAATACCTACTAACCGTCATGTATTTCACTATTTTCTCTTCACAAGACTAGTAGTCTTAACACCTACTAACCGTCTTGTGTTTCACTATTTTTCTTTCTTCGGTCGCATGACTAGTAGTCTAAACACCTACTATCCGTCACGTTTTTCACTATTTTTATTTCACACGACTAGTAGACAAAATGCCCACTAACCGCCATGTGTTTTTTCCTGGTCACTAGTTATGCACTCATAGGAAGTGGCAAGCACTTCTCAATTTCCCTCTATCTCATCAACAAACAAGATCCTTTTATTTCCAACCGAAGCAACGAGGCAACAAACACTTGTAGGATCTTGTATGTAAAATTTTATCCACATGACTAGTTGTCCAAACACCAACTAACCGTCATGTGTTCCGCTATTTTTCCTTCTTCCGTCACATGACTAGTAGTCTAAATACCTACTAACCGTCATGTATTTCACTATTTTCTCTTCACAAGACTAGTAGTCTTAACACCTTCTAACCGTCTTCGGTCGCATGACTAGTAGTCTAAACACCTACTATCCGTCACGTTTTTCACTATTTTTATTTCACACGACTAGTAGACAAAATGCCCACTAACCGCCATGTGTTTTTTCCAGGTCACTAGTTATGCACTCATAGGAAGTGGCAAGCACTTCTCAATTTCCCTCTATCTCATCAACCAACAAGATCCTTCTATTTCCAACCGAAGCAACGAGGCAACAAACACTTGTTGGATCTTGTATGTAAAATTTGATCCATAACAGACCTAGGCAACATCGATTTGAGGCAGCAAGAACGTTTCGAATCTATAACGTACACGTTAATCCATATTTCAACCGACAATAATCGATTTCATTATCTCTAATTTTCACTTTCGGAGTTCTTATCACTTAGTGATCAGTAGTCTTTACATCTACTAGGAATCACTATTTTCTCTCCACATGACTAGTTGTCCAAACACCAGTAAACCGTCATGTGTTCCACTATTTTTCCTTCTTCTGTCACATGACTAGTAGTCTAAATACATACTAACCGTCATGTATTTCACTATTTTCTCTTCACAAGACTAGTAGTCTTAACACCTACTAACCGTCTTGTGTTTCACTATTTTTCTTTCTTCGGTCGCATGACTAGTAGTCTATACACCTACTATCCGTCACGTTTTTCACTATTTTTATTTCACACGACTAGTAGACAAAATGCCTACTAACCGCCATGTGTTTTCTCTTGGTCACTAGTTATGCACTCATAGGAAGTGGCAAGCACTTCTCAATTTCCATCTATCTCATCAACCAACAAGATCCTTCTATTTCCAACCGAAGCAACGAGGCAACAAACACTTGTTGGATCTTGTATGTAAAATTTGATCCATAAATCCGTCACGTTTTTCACTATTTTTATTTCACACGACTAGTAGTCAAAATGCCTACTAACCGCCATGTGTTTTCTCTTGGTCACTAGTTATGCACTCATAGGAAGTGGCAAGCACTTCTCAATTTCCTTCTATCTCATCAACCAACAAGATCCTTTTATTTCCAACCGAAGCAACGAGGCAACAAACACTTGTTGGATCTTGTATGTAAAATTTTATCCATAACTTTTGACTACTAACCGCCATGTGTTTTCTCTTGGTCACTAGTTATGCACTCATAGGAAGTGGCAAGCACTTCTCAATTTCCATCTATCTCATCAACCAACAAGATCCTTTTATTTCCTACCGAAGCAACGAGGCAACAAACACTTGTTGGATCTTGTATGTAAAATTTTATCCACATGACTAGTTGTCCAAACACCAACTAACCGTCATGTGTTCCGCAATTTTTCCTTCTTCCGTCACATGACTAGTAGTCTAAATACCTACTAACCGTCATGTATTTCACTATTTTCTCTTCACAAGACTAGTAGTCTTAACACCTACTAACCGTCTTGTGTTTCACTATTTTTCTTTCTTCGGTCGCATGACTAGTAGTCTAAACACCTACTATCCGTCACGTTTTTCACTATTTTTATTTCACACGACTAGTAGTCAAAATGCCTACTAACCGCCATGTGTTTTCTCTTGGTCACTAGTTATGCACTCATAGGAAGTGGCAAGCACTTCTCAATTTCCATCTATCTCATCAACCAACAAGATCCTTTTATTTCCAACCGAAGCAACGAGGCAACAAACACTTGTTGGATCTTGTATGTAAAATTTTATCCATAACTTTTGACTACTAACCGCCATGTGTTTTCTCTTGGTCACTAGTTATGCGCTCATAGGAAGTGGCAAGTACTTCTCAATTTCCATCTATCTCACCAACCAACAAGATCCTTTTATTTCCAACCGAAGCAACGAGGCAACAAACACTTGTTGGATCTTGTATGTAAAATTTTATCCATAACAGACCTAGGCAACATCGATTTGAGGCAACAAGAACGTTTCGTATCTATTACGTACACGTTAATCCATATTTGAACCGACAATAATCGATTTCATTATCTCTAATTTTCACTTTCGGAGTTCTTATCACTTAGTGATCAGTAGTCTTTACATCTACTAGGAATCACTATTTTCTCTCCACATGACTAGTTGTCCAAACACCAACTAACCGTCATGTGTTCCACTATTTTTCCTTCTTCCGTCACATGACTAGTAGTCTAAATACCTACTAACCGTCATGTATTTCACTATTTTCTCTTCATAAGACTAGTAGTCTTAACACCTACTAACCGTCTTGTGTTTCACAATTTTTCTTTCTTCGGTCGCATGACGAGTAGTCTAAACACCTATTATCCGTCACGTTTTTCACTATTTTTATTTCACACGACTACTAGACAAAATGCCTACTAACCGCCATGTGTTTTTTCTTGGTCACTAGTTATGCACTCATAGGAAGTGGCAAGCACTTCTCAATTTCCATCTATCTCATCAACCAACAAGATCCTTTTATTTCCAACTGAAGCAACGAGGCAACAAACACTTGTTGGATCTTGTATGTAAAATTTGATCCATAAAAGACCTAGGCAACATCGATTTGAGGCAGCAAGAACGTTTCGAATCTATAACGTACACGTTAATCCACATTTCAACCGACAATAATCGATTTCATTATCTCTATTTTTCACTTTCGGAGTTCTTATCACTTAGTGATCAGTAGTCTTTACATCTACTAGGAATCACTATTTTCTCTTCACATGACTAGTTGTCCAAACACCAGTTAACCGTCATGTGTTCCGCTATTTTTCCTTCTTCCGTCACATGACTAGTAGTCTAAATACCTACTAACCGTCATGTATTTCACTATTTTCTCTACACAAGACTAGTAGTCTTAACACCTACTAACGGTCTTGTGTTTCACCATTTTTCTTTCTTCGGTCGCATGACTAGTAGTCTAAACACCTACTATCCGTCACGTTTTTCACTATTTTTATTTCACACGACTAGTAGACAAAATGCCTACTAACCGCCATGTGTTTTTTCTTGGTCACTAGTTATGCCCTCATAGGAAGTGGCAAGCACTTCTCAATTTCCTTCTATCTCATCAACCAACAAGATCCTTTTATTTCCAACCGAAGCAACGAGGCAACAAACACTTGTTGGATCTTGTATGTAAAATTTGATCCATAACAGACCTAGGCAACATCGATTTGAGGCAGCAAGAACGTTTCGAAACTATAACGTACACGTTAATCCATATTTCGACCGACAATAATCGATTTCATTATCTCTAATTTTCACTTTCGGAGTTCTTATCACTTAGTGATCAGTAGTCTTTACATCTACTAGGAATCACTATTTTCTCTCCACATGACTAGTTGTCCAAACACCAACTAACCGTCATGTGTTCCAATATTTTTCCTTCTTCCGTCACATGACTAGTAGTCTAAATACCTACTAACCGTCATGTATTTCACTATTTTCTCTTCACAAGACTAGTAGTCTTAACACCTACTAACCGTCTTGTGTTTCACTATTTTTCTTTCTTCGGTCGCATGACTAGTAGTCTAAACACCCACTATCCGTCACGTTTTTCACTATTTTTATTTCACATGACTAGTAGTCAAAATGCCTACTAACCGCCATGTGCTTTCTCTTGGTCACTAGTTATGCACTCATAGGAAGTGGCAAGCACTTCTCAATTTCCATCTATCTCATCAACCAACAAGATCCTTTTATTTCCAACCGAAGCAACGAGGCAACAAACACTTGTTGGATCTTGTATGTAAAATTTTATCCATAACAGACCTAGGCAACATTGATTTGAGGCAACAAGAACGTTTCGAATCTATTACGTACACGTTAATCCATATTTGAACCGACAATAATCGATTTCATTATCTCTAATTTTCACTTTCGGAGTTGTTATCACTTAGTGATCAGTAGTCTTCACATCTACTAGGAATCATTATTTAATCTTCACATGACTAGTTGTCCAAACACCAACAAACCGTCTTGTGTTCCACTATTTTTCCTGCTTCAGTCACATGACTAGTAGTCTAAACACCTAATAAAAGACATATATTTCATTATTTTCTCTTCACAAGACTAGT
Organism: Rhododendron mucronatum var. ripense; assembly: GCA_019656295.1. Classification (NCBI taxonomy): domain Eukaryota; kingdom Viridiplantae; phylum Streptophyta; class Magnoliopsida; order Ericales; family Ericaceae; genus Rhododendron; species Rhododendron mucronatum. Next base: position 19,930 of record BPLT01000018.1, read on the forward strand.
AGTCTTAACACCTACTAACCGTCATGTGTTTCACTATGTTTCTTTCTTCGGTCGCATGACTAGTAGTCTAAACACCTACTATCCGTCACGTTTTCACTATTTTTATTTCACATGACTAGTAGTCTAAATACCTACTAACCGCCATGTGTTTTCTCTTTGTCACTAGTTAAGCACTCATAAGAACTGGCAAGCGTTTCTTAATTTCCATCTATCTCATCAACCAACAAGATCCTTTTATTTCCAATCAAAGCAACACGAAACTTTTCATATTTGTAACATTGACCGACTCTTGAAGTTAGAGCGGCAGTGATTCGAGGCAACAAATACTTATTGGATCTTGTATGTAAGATTTGATCCATAACAGACCTAGGCAACATCGATTTGAGACAATAAGAACGTTTAGAATCTATTACATACACTTGAATCCATATTTGAACCGACAATAATCGATTTCATTATCTCTAATTTACACTTTCGGAGTTTTTATCACTTAGTGATCAGTAGTCTTTACATCTCCTAGGAATCACTATTTCTTTTCACATGACTAGTTGTCCAAACACCAACTAACCGTCACTTCCACTATTTGTCCGTCTTCCGTCACATGACTAATAGTCTAAACACCTACTAACCGTCATGTATTTCACAATTTTCTCTTCACAAGACTAGTAGTCTTAACACTTACTAACCGTCATGTGTTTCACTATTTTTCTTTCTTTGGTTGCATTACTAGTAGTCTAAACACCTACTATCTGTCACGTTTTTCACTATTTTTATTTCACATGACTAGTAGTCTAGATACCTACTAACCGCCATGTGCTTTTCTCTTGTTCACTAGTTACGCACTCCTAAAAGTGGGAAGCGTTTAGAATCTATTACGTACGCTTTAATCCATATTTGAACCAATAATAATCGATTTCATTATCTCTAATGCACACTTTCGGAGTTTTTATCACTTAGTGATCAGTAGACTTTACATCTACTATGAATCAATATTTTTCTCTTCACATGACTAGTAGTCCAAACCCCGGCTAACCGTCATGGATTTCATTATTTTTGTATCTTTCATCAAATGACTAATAATCTAAACACCTACTAACCGTCATGTATTTCACTATTTTTTTTCACATAACTACTAGCCTTAACACCTACTAACCGTCATGTGTTTCACTATTTTACCTTCCTTCGTCGCATGACTGGTATTATAAACACCAAATATCCGTCACGTTTTTCACTGTTTTTACTTCACTTGACTAACAGTTACTAACCACCATGTGCTTTTCTTGTGGTCAATAGTTATGCACTCCTAGGAAGTTGGAAGCGCTTCTTTATTTCCATCTCAATCAACGAACAAAAATCCTTTTACTTTTAACCGAAGCAACACGCAAATTTCTGCATTAATAACATTAGTGAGAGCGGCATTGAATCGAGGCAACAAAAAGTTATTGGTTCTAGTATGTATGATTTGATCCATAATACATCGAGGCAACATCGATTTGACGCAACAAGTACGTTTCAGATCAATTACGTACACTTTAATTCGAATTAAACCGACTGGAATCAATTTTATTATCTCAAATGCAAACTTTCAGAGTTCTCATCACTTTGTGATCCGTAGTCTTTACATATACTAGCAATCACTATTTTCTCTCCATATGACTAGTAATCTAGACACCTACTAACCGTCATGTGTTTCACTATTTTTCCTTCACATGACTTGTAGTCTAGACACGTACTAACCGTCATGTGTTTCACTATTTTTCCTTCGCATGACTAGTAGTCTAAACGCCTACTAACCGTCATGACTAGTAATCTAGAATGTAAGATTTGATCCATAATAGACCTTTGCAACATCGATTTGAGGCAACAAGTATGGTTCGGATCTATTACGTACACTTTAATTTGAATTAAACCGACTGGAATCGATTTCATTATCTCAAATACAGACTTTCAGACTTCTTATCACTTAGTGATCAAAAGTCTTTACATCTACTAGGAATCACTATTTTCTCTTCCCATGACAAGTAGTCTAGATACCTACTAGGAATCACTATTTTCTCTTTCCATGACAAGTAGTCTAGATACCTACTAATCGTCATTTGCTTCACTATTTTCATTCACATGACTATTAGTCTAAACACCTAACAACCGCATGACTAGTAAACTAGAATGTAAGATTTGATCCATATTAGACCTAGGCAACATCAATTTGAGGCAACAAGTACGTTTCGGATCTATTAAGTACACTTTAATCCGAATTAAACCGACTGGAATTGATTTTATTATTTCAAATGCACACTTTCAGACTTCTTATCACTTAGTGATCAGTAATCTTTACATCTGCTAGGAATCACTATTTTCTCTTCACATAACTAGTAGTCTAGACACCTACTAACCGTCATGTGTTTCACTATTTTCCTTCACGTGACTAATAGTCTAAACACCTACTAACCGTCATGTGTTTCACTATTTTCCTTCACGTGACTAATAGTCTAAACACCTATTAACCGTCATGACTAGTAATCTAGAAGGTAAGATTTGATCCATAATATACCATGGCAAAAAGTACGTTTCGGACCTAGTACGTACACTTTAATCAGTGTTCTAAAATAAAGAATTAATCAGCGATAACTTGTTTGCGGGGGAGTGTTCTAAAACAATGAATTAATCGGCAATAACTCGTTGCGGGGGTCTATCCGATTAGGTCCGACTATTGATTAATCAACGATTATTAGTTAATATGCATCGATTACACACCAATTATTCCGCTTAATCCCTCAAATGTGGCCGACCGCCCGACTAGAGCTTAGCGACTTTTAGAATATTAACTTTTAATCAGTATTAAACCGAGGTAATATTGAATCCACAAGTTCCAAAACCAAAAGAACATACCACCAAGTCAAAAATGTATGCCAAAGAAAGAACAAAATAGAGGACAAAAGGTGTAGGCCGTACACACATACACAAAGAAGGAAGGAAAAAGAGAAAGTAGAGGCGAACCTGTGTGGATGCTTTGCACCAGCAAAGTGAGTGCAAAGTGAAGCAGCTAGTTTTTCATTAGCATTACTGCATAAAAACGCACAGAAGTATATTAAGGCCCATTGACAGCGCATGTAAGAAAATAATTCAATCTGTCCAGGCATTCAGCTGAGAATTCATTTGACAAAAGAAATATAACACATCTCTGTTAAGTTTAAAATTTTACCACATCAGTTCCACCATGTAATCCAACATATAAAAACAAACAATTAATCATTATGAAACACTAGGGTCATTGCTACATGCACATCGTCTGTTGATTCAAAAACAGTAATTATATTGTGAATATTGTTGTATGTTGTTGCCTATGTCATGCATGCAATCTAAAGAAATATGTTGACGGATACCTGCAAATATTTACATTGACATAATGGCAAAACTAATACCAATCACTAGAATGGTAAAACTGAAACAGAGGGGGCACCTCAAGGTCATTTTCAAAGCAAAATCAGCAACACAAAGAAAGAGAATCACTCTAGCACGGTGGTAACCAAACTACCTTAGTAAAGAGGATTTTAAACATGTCCATCTCACCTAACTAAATTAAATTGGAATAAGTAAAATATTGTTAGAAACCTATTTATCAAGTGTAACAAAGAATCTAATACATCAGCACCCAACCATCCAACTATTACAACAACCCCTCCAAGGCATATTCAGATGCATCAAGTAATGGAGCACATGTTGAACCTTGAGTAGTGCCATCTGCTGCATGATGTCAGCCATGACCTGGTTCAAAGTTTCCTATTGTGCTTGGAGGTTTAAAATAGAATTTTGAGTGTCACGTGAGACTTAGCAATGATGATAAGATGGAGGCCCAGTTCGGCTAAATAAGCCAACTGACTTATTTTTTTGTTTTTATTCAAATTTTTTCGTATTTGTTTGTTTTTCGTCAATTTTTTGAGGATTATTGCATCGTCATGACAGGAGGAATCTAAAAAGTAAAAAATTTCGATCAAAACCTAATTTTTTTGAATAAAGACAAAAATAAACCAAGAAGCCAAATTTTTCGTCTTTATTTAAAAAAAATTAGATTTCGATCATAATTTTACTTTTTAGATTCCTCTCGTCATGACGATGCAATAATCCCAAAAAAATTGATGAAAAGTATTCTTCTCGTCATGACGATGCAATAATTCCCAAAAAATTGATGAAAAACTAACAAATATGGAAAAAAATTGAATAAGGACCCAAAAAAAAAAGCCAGTTGGCTTTTTTAGCCAAACGGGGCCGGAGATGTCCCGAGTGTTGTACAAGTAGTGGAGGTCAATATCGAATGCTTGCACATATTTAATAGATGGAGGACAATTTACTTTCCAACTCTTGCCCCAGATACTATTAGATTCCCTTTCTGATAGTAGAACTTATGGACATGGAGATGCTAAAAAGGAAAAGAAACTGAAAAAATAAGACGCATAAATATAAGTAGATCATAGTTCATATTGGAAATTGTAAGTAATAACAAAGAATCAACCTGCATATTAAAGGCTACCATTTGAGCTCCATGCATCCAACTGATGTATGACTTATAACTGGAGGAGTTGAATTGAATATCTTTCGGGTACACTCTTGAATCTTCTTCTGCATGAACCCAAATTACGAAGAGCATCCAACGAAGTTGGTCAGTCAAAATCCATGGTCAAATAAAGAATATCCACAATCACCCTTTAGATAATAGAATGGCAAATCATATATAGATGAATCAGATTAGTAACTACCTTACAACATCCATTCCATGTGCTTCAGTAGCCTTTTCAAGCACTTGTTCGCTCAAACTAAGGCGTATAGGTTTATTATTCCAATTGTCAACGCCCCTTTTAAGCCCCCTTTAGGTTTTCCAGCATGAATGGCAATTAATCATTCATATACATGTGGTTCAGATGCATGTAAACTCTTATCACAGTTGTCATTATCTTCGTCATCCAAATTGTGGTTACTCTTACCATTGTCACTCTGCAAACAAAGAGAAAGCTTCACTAAGCAAATATCCCAAGCCATTAGTGTTGGGTAAAATTACGTTGTGGGCCCAAGGCACTCCACATTACATATGAAGCTCACCTTATCATTTTCTTGATCAGCTATTAGGTTTGATAGTTCTTTTCCCCAGAGATCTTCACCTTTTCCTTCTGTGGATTATTTACCTTGAAACTTTGAGCTTCAAAGTACTCTTTTGGAGGTTTTGTTAAACTTCAAATGTGATACTTCAAGTCCTCTGGCAAGGGGAATTTTGCCACCTCTGATTCAGGGCGAAACATCATCTTTCCAAATGTTTGTGTGGGCATCTACAAGTAAAACATGAGCCAAAAAAAAAGAGATTAAAAAATTACAAAAATATGAATGGAGAACATCAAGAACCAAAGCAAAATCACCTGAGCTTCTTTGGCCTAAAGATCTAGTGTGTAATGGTCTTCCAGGTTTATTATGAAAGGATATGGAGAAGCAGTAAAAGCATGCTCTTTGATCAATTTAAAACATGTAATGAGTTCCACAAGAGTTGTTCGGGTCTTGTATTGATGAAACCAAAAGTTAATATACAAGAAGGATGTTTCGTTTTCCACAAACCACAAATATGGACATGCAACCCCTTCCCTTGAAAATGGACACATGAGGGGCCAAAACACTGTAATGTGCATTTGCTGGCTAAGCACTAGGATAAAATCTTTTTCCACATGTAGCTACACAAGCCAAAAAATCTAGGATAGCAACCACAGGATATTTGCGCTAGGACCTAGGTACAATAAGAAATGTTGAGGAAAACATTACGCCAAAACCAAAGGCTTGGAAGGTTTTAGTCATACCTTCCACAACAAACATGTACATCATCTTTTGTGGAATTGGGCCATATATCAAGCTCTATCACCCTTACACCTCTTTTCCATGCCTTTATGATTGGAACATCACTGCAAGCACTGCTGAGTTGGTTCCCGATTAAATAAGAATTATGCTCTATGTAGATAAAGTAATGGGACGATGGAACGGTCATGTCATGGTGAACCTGAAATAGTTAACACATTGATTTTTTACCACTGCAAGAATAACTTCATTCTGTTTATTTTGTCGCCAGTAAACAAGGCCACAAAGATTGTACTCCAAAAGAACACCACATAAAATTGAAACATGAAGAAGCCATTGTAGGGTAGCTTGATATATAGTTGGGTCGTTTGTCTTTTTTTCTTAATTTCTTTGCAACTTAAGTGCTTGGTATAATCAGTGCACAAACATGGTACCAGAATTTTGATTCTATGTCATCCTTATCTCAACCCTTGAAATCTCTACCTATTTTCCACTGGATTCGCAGTTATGCGCTTATTTTGAGTGTTGGCATATCTTGTTCGTTGGTTGCCTCTCAACTAAGAGACGGGCTGCAAAAGGAGTGTTAGCCTATAGTATTTGTCGCATATTTTCTAACAGCTTAAGCTTCTGGGACTATGAATGATTGAATACCATGATCACCAAAATGATTTATTTCATAGTGTTGATATTTTGTGTATTATCACATTATGACAATTGAAATCAGCTTCATTACAAAAACTACATCAAATCAGATCACCAAATAGACTTGCAAATCACTTTATTACAAGTCAAATGGATTTCGCAATTTTGCCAGGTTATAGGCCATTAGCAAACATAAAAACTACTCCAAATGGTTGAAAAGGTTAGTGGGAAAAAACACCAAAACCAATCTTTGTCCTTATTCCTCTATTTCTTCATCACCACCTATTGCACTTTCTTCCTCCCAATAGCTGTTATCATTTGTACCTTTGGAAGAATGTTTCAGTCTCATCTAACATTTTATCATCACAATCTCAAAAACCCATCAGAAAAAGGGGAAAAAAAAAAAAGGAACAGTGAGGATTTGGACAGTGGGATTTTTGCAAACATGGAACTGGGTATTGAGAGTACTGAGAAATTGGTTGAAAATCCAGGGAGTAAGAGTGAATTAACGATAAAGTCGTTGAGGAACTTAATTAGGCTTTTGAGAATTGTTTCTGGTTCTACTTGTGGGACACCGAATTTCCACTTCTCTGCTAATGCCCAGATCTACTTATCCATAGTGTATAAGCTTGAGAAAAATCACAAGTTTCCTGTGATTCTCCGTTTATTGCCAGGACCCACTTACTTCTTGAACTCTAGGAGCATTTTTTTTCTTCCCCACCTTCTACATATCAAGATTTGGTATAATAAAGCTTAGAGTTTCTATCAAACTCTTGAGTATTTTGATAAAGGGAAGAAGATTAAGGTATTGAGCAAGGCTTGTAATGATCAAATGGACATAGGAACTACTCAATTTGCTTTGTACTATATGGAATGGCTTAAAGTTGGTGCTCAAGCCCCTCCTGTTCCTTCTGTGCCTTTGCCTTCTAGAACCATTAATGGATTCTCAAGGAGATCATCGGATTCGTTCACTTCCCATTCATCCGTCAATAAATCATTCTAAGTTTTTAAGATTGACTTGCTCTTATTACGTCTAGATAGCGTATGAAAAAATTATATGAACTTTATGCATGTGTTTTATGTATTATTTTTTCTTTGATTTTGGAAGATATAGAACTGTGTTTGGCTCCACACGGGTCAAGAGGAGGTCTATGGAACTTGATAATACAAGTCGAGCTTCGATAAATCCATGCATCATAGATTGAACCACTATAATTCCCATTTCTCCCAATTCTTTTCGCTTGTGGAAACAGACCAAATCTATAATGACTCATATCCAGTTTTTCTCCCATGATTTCCTTGCCCTTTAAAAATAGGTGAAACTCCAACTAATTCCTTGTTTGGTTGCTCAGTAATAGCAAAGACAGTTGCACACAGAAAATCCCCAAACAATTTAATTCCACGACTATTGTCTCCGAACTATCCAATTCCACACAAGTTGAAAGCAAGAAAACATAAAACAAAAACGTAATTTTATACCTTAGAGCCAACCGGGGGATTAAGATTGACGGAGAAGAGGAACTCGTGGAAATCCTCAAGAGTGAGAGTGCGCCTAATGAACTTGGCAATGGGGTGTCGTTTTCAGAGGATCTGCACTAGTATGCGCTCGGCGTCGGTGGCCGTGGCTCTGGCCGTCGCCGAAAATGCGGTCATTTGGGCCCCACCCTCCACGTAGGTCTTGAACGCCTCTTTGACGTCCAACCTGATGAAGAACTCCATTCAAATCTCGTGAAACAAAAAATGTGGGCAGACAAACTAAAAACCAAGATAAAATCAAAACCCTAAGAAGAGATCAACTCACCCAAGTGCAGAAGCAGAGGAACGACAAATATGAATGGACCAAACTCGTCCATTCTCCGCAACACATCCCATCCAAGCTTGCACACAACAAAGGAAACCATTGCACACTCATTGACTACCCAACACCATCGCTTTTACGAGAAACACCCTGCAGAAGAAGATGAAAGCAGATGAAAGAACAAAGGCAAACATGACACAGCTGGAAAATGGCAAAAGTCTAGGAAGCCATAACGGAAATTGATGCAAATGCCACGAAATGACAGAATTACCCCTGGGAACAAATCTGCAAGAGAATCAACCAAGGGACCCAATTGAAAAAATTGAGCCAAAAAGGGCAAAGCCGCCTCAATTCGTTCACATCCCTTTATCCCAGGCAGTGGATTTCCAGTGCAGACATCTACAACAATCATTGAATCAAGACATAATTAATTAAAGTTTGATGCTGTCGAAAGGAGTGTTGGAGAAAATAAACATTTGCTTTGATAACACACCAAGTTATACGAGTCACTGAGTCAGAGTGACAAGTGATAAAATTTCACAGAATATACTGTTTCAAAGAATGCGTGTCTTCAAAAATAAGTTTCAAACTGCCTTTCAATTCTTTATATAGGTATTTTTTAACTACCAACTGTTCAGGCCATCTACAAGTGCTTTACTGGTTGCCTAGGTCAAACAAATTCCAACCTCTAAATAACTATCCTACAATTTTGTAAACCATCTTTAAGTAATTAGACCATTGAGGAAAAGTAATATGCATGTCTACATCAGTAAAAGAAAAATCACCTTCAGAAAATTAATGCAAGTTACAGGTGGATGTCATAGTTAAGACAGATCAACCATGTCTTCTTTTCTACTTCCACTTTTGGGGGGCAATACTAATTTCGGAAGGACATATCTAGGGATCACGGACCTCTCTATGTGTCTTATAAAAAGTTGTGGAACTGTGATTCTTTGTTTTTAAATCCTTTATTGCTTATACTTTGGATGCCTACGAGAAGTTCATGCATGGTATTTTTTTCCGGGTGAGGAAACAAAAGTGCAAAAATTCTAAAACACAAATCGTCACAAAGATCAATTCTCTCTCTCTATCTTATGTTTAAGTGAAGAGTTCCCTGACTTATACAGCTAAAGGAGGTGGCTGGCATTACAAAGACGAGTTTGTAGTTATGAGCTTATGCAAGCTTTTCTTCCTCATTTCTCTTTAAAACAAAAACCCTAGCTATAGATGATGATAACACTGTGAAATGAAGTCCCACATCGCTTAGGGTGTCTGGCCAGTACGCGGCACGTGTTGCCAAGTGTGCACGCTAGTCATGAAGGAGGTTGTGAAGCGAAGTCCCACATTGTCTGGTCCAGACTAATACGAAGTGTACAAGAGTGATGGCACCCTCACTTCAATAACTGGCTTTTGGGGCTGAATTCTACCTAGACCTTGTAACAAACACAACTATTTATGCTAATTGAAAAAAGGGCCCAAGTCAACCTCATTAGCCTAGACCATCTAATTGATATAACGTATGCATCGAAATTAATAATTAAAGTTCCAAGGATAACAATTGACCTGCTTTGTCCGTGGGCGAAAGCCGAAGACAATAATTTGCATATCCTTGCCTGCACAACATAATAGGAAAGATGAGTCAATCTCTACATCCCCAACGAATAACATTAAGAATGACAAGGATGAAGACTATGATGAACTCAATGGTCGTTTTAAATTCATGGCACATCATTGCCAACTACGTTACTACGTATATTAATCACATGCAACCTAGGGTGTCTAAAGATTCCTCCCCCATTTTTCTTCGGGGATTCTCCATGGCCCGTGCCCCGTGCTCGACTTTTTTGAAAGCTACATATATGAATCACATGCAACCTAGGGTGTCCAAAGATTCCTCCCCCATTTTTCTTCGGGGATTCTCCATGGCCCGTGCCCCATGCTCGACTTTTTCCAAGCTTGAGAACCTCTAGTTTGATTAGGAAAGTAGCTAGCCGACGAGGGAACAACTATTTGACCCGACCCAGAAGGCATGGATAATCAAAGTTCCCTAATCAAACGAAGCGTTGCACCCCTCCTAGTTATTATCTTTCAGTCATTATTCAAGTATTTATCTGATAGAAAAGATCTCCTAGTATAACCTCTAAAAAGGAGGTTGTATGCGCACAACAGAACACCAAGTGAGGAAAAAGTCTAGGGGTGAGCATGGTCCGGTTTGGTTCGGTTTTATAGTAAACCAAGAACCAAACCAATACCTACGGATTATAAATTTTGAGAACCAAACCAACCCACAAAACGCATAGAACCAAACCAATCCAATCCATTAGACTACGGTTCGATTTCGGTTTTAATCACGGTTTGCTTTGAACTAAGTTATCATCTCCAAAAAAATATTTGAAGTACTTAAAATTACGAAGATAAATTAAAAAAAAAAGTTATATTAAAATCAATTTCATTCCGTAGTTGACATCTAACAAGAAAAGACAGCAGAAAAAAGTTGGGATCAAATAAAATATTGTTGATCTGGAAAAAAAATAGCAACACAAAAAATCAAAACAAGAACAGGATTTGTTTTCCCGTACATTCACGGAAGCCATGCAGATTGCAAAAAGAACTATGGGTAGAGAAGATAGATGGCTTATTGTGGCTGAGTAAGAGATGGATGCTACGCTAGTACATTAGGTTTAAGTAGTATAGGGATAGGTTTTCTTTTATAGAAAGTTAGGATAATTAGTCTTGGTAATGGTAGTAGAGGAATTATAGGAATTGGAAAACTAAATATTGGTAAATTTAATAGGATCGATAAATTAGGAAAGTAGGCTCCTATATTTATTTGGTGAATCATAATTAAAATATATATAACTATACATATTATATATATATATATATATAGTACGGTTCGGATCGGTTTGGAACTATAACCGTGAACATGAATCCACAAACCAAACCATATAATGCGGTTTCTAATTTTTTTAAACCATGACCAAACCATACTACTAAAAAACCAAATCAAATCTTTCGGTTTGGATTGGTTTGGACTGGATTCACGGTTTGACGGATATTTTGCTCACCCCTAGGAAAAACTTCTAAAAATTTAGTTTCTTCCATAGAATTTAGTTATGATATAGCTATGATAAGGGGCATAAATGATGGAGTTGGGAATACAATCGCATCACCTGCACGAACAAGTGAATTCCTAATTGTAGTAGGATTAGACCAAAGGAGATAAGCTTTGACCAACAATAAGAGTACTAATACCAAATAAGTAAAAAGTTCATAACCATGGCATAAACCTTTTGGGTTTCTAGGCTGGAAGGCTTTGTACAAGATGTAATCTCTAGAATCCAATTAGGTTGGCAATACCTACAAAATTGGAAGGAAAATTGCACAAAACGAGTAAAGGGTTAGTGGTAATATACGGAACGGAATGTCGGGCAACCAAGAGACATTAATAAAATGAGAATAGGTGCAATGAGGATTTTAAGGAGAATCTGTTTTACGACGAGGAGAGACATACAACTAATGAAACACTCATGAAATGGTAGGGTAACAGCTAAGCCACAAAATCATGGTGCAAGCGCAGGTGTGAGAGCGAAGCATGAAAGCCGAAAGCGTGAACTTTCAAAATGTGCTAGATCAAGAGAGTCTACAGCAAGTAATTTTATAATCCTACCGAGTAAAATACTTGGGATTTCAATTAAAAGTAACTTTTTTACTGCTGATATGTGATAACCATATATATCTTGTCTAACAGGAGTTGAACTGGTAGTTTACTTGTTCACTTTTGTGGGAGGCAACGGTCACCTAATAATCACATGGTTGAAATGTTATGCATTTTTAAAATTCCATTTGCATGATTCAATCCCTCTCAATGTGAAGGTTGCATTGACTAGCATGCCGGAAGACCACATTTATGCATAATCGTACAGATTCGGTGACGAACATTTGATTATTGGTTAATTGAAGCGTGTTGTTAATGCCCCAATTCACTAAAATAAATCTGCAAATTTTGGCAATCGACTTCTCAAATTTCACAGAATTACAGCCAGAAAATGTTCTTGCACGCCAACTCCCAGCTCGTGGCCCTAGGCAGTTGAATTATATGACCTAGGGTAACACCAACTGGAGATAAGAGAAAATATACCTAAGTGATTGATCACATAAGAGGAATACCAGTACATGTAATTACTAACGGAAACATTGGAGGGGAAGACCTAAAATTTGATTAGAAAGGGTATTAAATTCCAAGCCCTTGGAAAAGCAGAAGGCCAAAAAGGATTCAAGACTTGGCTTGGAATTTGCTCAAACACCAAGTTTTGTGTGGTTACGATCATTTCCATACCACTGCATTCGCATCTACAATTGTCTCGACCACGCCAAAATACCATCCCATTATGCCATCATAGCTTCCTTTTTTAGCAGACACCAGACACCAGCCACCAACAACACCACATCATTGTTGTAGCCAAATGACTAACTAAATTGTGCCATATTTTTTGTTTTGAAATGGGCGGTTTGGGCAATGGGGGGTTTCAATTTTTGGGTGTTCAGGTTTTTTGTTGGTCTTGGACCAGTGCTTGGGTCTCAGATTGTGTAGGAGATTAAGTAATTTTAATTTCCTTTATGCCCTTGTCCTTTTAATCTTTGTAATTTTGTGGACATTAATAAAAAAAATTGCCAATCAAAAAAAAAAAAAACAGCAACGTACCAAACTCCATCACAAAATTCTCCATCAGCTAGACCTAATACAGTTGGAACATGTTTTGCCCCTAATATACAGAGAGGTAATTATACAAAGAGTGTATTCTTGAAATATTGTTCCCGATTTTGCAATTTGGAGCAACAATAATACGCACTTGTGGCCTTTTTTCTATTCTATTTTTGTTTTTTGTGGTGCCACTTTGCGGTAGAATGTAAGTAGGTGAATTAAGTTGTACATGCACGGAGTCTCATGCTATTAAGAAGTTCAAATATTAAAAATGCATTTAAGACGCTTGAAATAACTCACCACTCGTAAGGAGCCCCATAACGCAGCCGTTGCTATACCGATGCTCAAACTTCTCGTCAACCTAAAAAAATATAAATACCACACAATGGATCATTTTGAAATGAAATCCCACATCGAGTTATGAACAGTTGGAATACCTCAAGTGCATCTGGTCCTACCCTCCTGCCAACACAAACTTGACCAAAACTTTCTTACTCAACTTCCTTTCTATTTTATATGCTAGAGAGTTATATTTATCAAAAATAAATAAAAATTGCTCGAGAGTTATCCTCTTGTACTTGCAGGAAGTAATAAACTATTATATTATTTTATTTGCATGGTAAATGTACCATATCTATAACAGCATTATTGTATTCCAAATACTAACACTAATATCGCTATGCTTCCCTTCTGATTCCTCCCACTCTTGGAGGTGAAGTCATATGGTAAAAGTGATTGCAATTCAAACAAAAAAAAAAAATCACTTCTAAACCTCCCACTTCTCCTCAAAATCCCTCAATATAATTAAAAAGAGACCAAGATTGTACCATGCTAGTAAATAGGATCAATCTCTCCGTGACAGGATGGAGGGCGTATGGCCATATGCTAATGAATGTTCTTTTATAATTGCATAGTTGACTCTTTTGTCCAATCTTGCTACTTCAAAACCATTGATAGCCTAAATATTCTTATTTACGCATGCACAAATGAGTTAATGTTAGGAGGTGCCAACAGCCGAAAATGGCTCTCCCAATGAAGACAATAAGAAATTCAAAGTCTTTAGCACATCAAGAAACTTAACTATTATAGTGTAAGGGAACATCATTTTGGTCTATCCCCATCCCTGCAACGATAGAATAAGACAGCTGAACAGCCACAATCAAAGTAAAGAAATATTTTCAAACAAAAGAACAAAGAAAAGGACATGGAAACTTGCCAACAATCAAGGTAGATAAGCATCTAAAAGGTCAAGACCCACACTTGCAACAGCGTTTGCAAGTACTTTTTCCATTTCCTCCAATCTATCCACAGCAAAGTTGTAAGATAACAACAAGTACTGCACTAACCAGAGATCATTTCATTAGAATTGTAGATGGAAATAAACATAATTCTAGTACGTAGTTTCCTCTACTCCCAAAATGGATCTACTGAATGAACAAACATGATTAAAAGCCCAAAATTGCCAATCACCCATCTTATTTTATTGGCTTATCTACTTATTTGGCCCTTACAAATTAGTCTCAGCTTCATTTTCGTCCTTGTAAAATTTTTTGTTTCAATTTTACCCTTGGAGTTTATAACAGGTTTCAATGTTACCCTTTTTGTCAATAAGTGGATGGAAATTGCTTAGGTGGCTAACGGAGGCTGATAAATGACTCTAATAACCCTGTCCTTTTTTTGGAACGTGTACGGTGTATCCCGTCTCTACAACAAAAATTCTACTAAAAATTTGTAAAAGAGGAAAAGGAAACCAGTTGGGGTCTTCCCTCCACTGTTCTCTATTTCCCTTTCTCGTATTCTCTCCCTCTCTAATCTCTTTCCATCTCTCCCTTTCCATTGTGTTTTTATACAACATATAACGAATAGGTACACACACACATACATATAAAGTATACCCATATATATCACACACACATGCATAATACCTCTTTTCTCTCTTTATCCCGTACTGTCCCAACTGAATCTCTTTCTCCCTCTCTTCCTCTTTCTCTCATCCCCTCTCTGCTATTGAGCCACAGTTATGGCCGCCAGTCGGACTCCATCGCCTGGAATGAGGAACCCAGTTTTTGTACATTAGTCATTTTGAGTCTAATTTGTGAAAATTGTTAACCCTCTTTTTAATCATCAGATAAAAATGCAATTGACAGGGGATAAAGGTAAGACTCATTTGCTTAAAATTACAATTGAGATAGGGAAAAGGTTAGACCCATTTGGTTAAAATTGTCATTGATTGGAAAACAAGGTAGACCCATTTGGTTAAAATTGCAATTGAATGGGGAAAAAACGGGAGATCATTTGGTTAAGATTGTGATTGATGGAGAAAAAGATAACCCATTTGATTTGAATTGCAATTGGCTGCAATTGATAGGGGAAACAAGGTAGCCATGGTTGCTATTGATGGAAGTGTGGTGGTTGAGGGAGTGAAGAGTGGCCTAGAGGGTATTAATATATAGATTTTGTGATTTGGAAATGTCCAAAATGTTGGTGTAAAAGGCAAATATGATTAGAGAAAAAAAAGTATGCGTAGAATTTTTGTTGTAAAAAGGGGGGTACACATTAAAAAAAAGGACAGGGGTATTAGAGTTATTTATCAACCTCCGTTAGCCACCTAAGCAATTTCCATCCACTTATTGACGGAAAGGGTAACATTGAAATCCATCATAAACTGCAAGGGTAAAATTGAAACAAAAAATTTTACAAGGACGAAAATGAAGCTAAGACAAATTTATAAGGACCAAATACGTAGATAAGCCTATTTTATTTAATATTATTTAACTATTCATCTATGCAAGGCGATTCAAAAAAGGAATAAAACTAATAAAACCCAAAAAAAAAAAATAGTAGAATGACATAGGAAGAACCAAGGTACACTTCAAATGAAGTGAGATGGGCAATGAGTTATAACGGGGGAAATGCCTGCAAGATTTTGTCTGTAAATTGTCTTTGGCAAGATGTATCACATTTGGAGGGAGAGAAATGCTCATATTTACCAACGGGCTAGCTCTATTGGGACTCAACTTGCTTAGCACTTGGAGGGCTGTCAAGAAGACCGTTGCTAATAGGCTCATCTGCTCCAAGTGGTCGATTAGTGACAGAGTCTCTTCCCACATAGTGCAAACTTAGTTTCTTGTTCTACAGTCATGCCCTTGCATTTCAAGGCTAATGTTTTTGATGCTTTGCTTGTTCATTTTCTTGTTTTTTTTTCAAGTGATCTATTAGCTCTTGTATGATCAAGTTTGTTCTATAAATCTTTAACTTACCCATAAAAAAAAATTCCAAAAAGACCTCACCTTGTCAACTCTAAAACAAAATAATAAGTACTTGCAAAGAAGGGTAGTAGTTCCAGTGTTCTAAATGGTGGCCGCCTAGGCGGCCTAGGAGCTTGGAGGTGCCCTGCCACCACACCAATAGCCCTTGGCGTTTGATTTGGCGCCCAGGAAGGTTTGGTGGCCGCCTTGGCGGCAGCGTCAGCATCTTTGGAGGCCTTTGGCGGCCTAAAAATTTATAAAAATAATACGAGGGAGGTGAGCAAATCCCTGCTTCTTGTTGTCTTATTCAACTTATTTGCTAGTTGCTACTACTTAATTTCATTTGGGTTTGTACTTTGAAGTTTGAACTTGCATTATGGATACATGGAATATAGTTTGATTGGATAATGGTTTGTTCACCGAATTGATTGGCGCCGCCTAAGAGGCTTGGCGCTTGGAGCTGGGTCTCCGCCCGACTACCGCCAAGCGCCATTTAGAACATTGAGTAGTTCACAAGCAAAATAATTAGTACAAAAGAGGGTATATGATAAATCGAACTCGAAGAAACGAATGAAACCTAGTAGTGTAGATTAACTCAAGGATAAACCCAATAGTGTGATAAATAACTAACGTTCAGAAAAGGGGGAAAAAGAAATTAAACCATTTGTATAGGGGCATTGAATATGGAAACTACACAACACAAACGGCGCACGAAATAGGAGATTCGAATAAACTTTAAATACACAGGGAACATGAAAGTCACGAAACTAATGCCTAAGCAAATAATCCATTCAATATTTAGTAGCGTTTCGATTTCATCAAATTGGAAATAGCTTAACTACGAGGATATATATAGAGGTGATACATGAATTGAAATTAAAATTAACCAGAACCTGCTATTGATGAGCTTGGAGATCTCAGTTTTGTAACCCTCTGCTTTGACTCAACCTTCAAACTTCATATATTTAAATGAGGAATTAAAACTCAGCAAGTGTAAAGAATAACAAGGCCAGGACTAAAATTAAATCGCATTTGAACTGAAATTTCAATGAACTGGTTATCACCTTCAGAACTATGAATCCCAATTCAGGTTTCATCTCAATCTCGATTGAGTCATGCTAGAGCAACAAGACACCGAAGCCCGATCTTAATCCTCTGAAATCACCGGTCGTGGAAGTGTGAGGCTACCTCACTGGAGTTGTTTTCTCAAAGTCGATGTCAGCCGATTAATTTGCTATCGTCCCACTCCACAACCAGAAATCCAGAATTCTTGAGGCCTTTCTCCTGACACTGAAAAAACACATATGAGAGCCATTTTCTTAATCCACAAAAAACCACAAACATAATGAGAAGTCTGTTTATTCCGATTTTTCAAAAATTCTGATGGAAAAAGAGCCAAAGAAATCCTTGCTCTCAAAAATCATGTAAACACCCAAATTATAGTTTTCAATAGGTATCTCCAAACATAGATTTCAATCATTAGATACATTTCAAAGTTCCCTTGTCATAAAAATAGCACACACTCCATAGCAGTCAGCTACCTTCCGTATAGGTCAAACAAAAAAAACCCAGCTTCCATAGAATCCAGCATACTTTATATTTTTTTACAAGAAAACATCCACTCATGAATTGGCACCTTAGGCTGGTCAAAATGGGGACAATGCTAGGTCTTGTGCTTAGTTTTGTAGAAGCAAGGGGAAAAGGGGTAATTACCACGAAAGAAACACGAGCAATGTCAGTGAGGCCTGTACTTGAGAAAGAAAACATAACAAAAAAACAGCTTAAAATGGATCATTGGTCAAATTCTTTTAGGGAAAAATTAAACTATAGAGCACATAATTATACATGAACAAGCGATTAGGGTTCAATTTCTTTTACCAAGCTTGTTAGCATCATAGGGGCCTACACACAGTCCCCATATTATACCAGCCTGAAACAGAAGTTATTCGTTTACTATTGAAGGCAATACAAAAATGGAACTGAAAAGGTTTAGGGTATTACCATTCCTATGAGTAGAACGGAATCAACAACAAGAGAAGAGCAGGGGACCTTGCCGACGATATCGCCATCCATCTTTCTCTCCCTTCATTCCTTCTCTCTCATCATCATCTTCATAGGGAAGATGATCAAAAATCAGAGTGTAGAGAGAGAAAAAAAACTTATTCAGTTCCTTAACAACAAATCAGAGTGTAGAGAGACAGAGAGAGTACCCTGTGCATTTCTTCGCTGACGAAAAGTGATTGGAAACCCTAATGCAGGAAGGGCGCTGGTTCTTCAGCTGTGTATACTTGTATGAAGACTAACTTTGCCCTTTTACACTTCTGATTGCAAACTTATCTCACATTAGTAAGTTACACATAGTACACATGCAAGGTCATCCTACTGCATTGTAATGGTAATAACTGAATGAATAGTATAAGTTTGGTTGTTCATATAAATATAATAAAAGCATCCTAGTATTTGCAAAAGGACTTGTGCAACAGCAGATTTCCTCCAGTAAATTGCAGAGTCTAGAACCCAAAGGAAATCATTTACCTTGCTTCCAACCTGCTGAACATTCAGATATATTGGTTTCCATGTCAAATTGAGATCATTTTGCAAAACCTCTGTTTTCCAAATGTGAATGGGGGTACCACTCTCCACAGTTTTTTATATAACCAGAAAAGGGTCCTGAAAGAGCAACAAAACATAAAGAGAAAGGAATACTCAGAGAAAAAAAGGATAAAAGATATGGAGTAGGTCTATACAATTTTTAAGAACAGATCCTTAGATTCCAAATTTGAACACCTGAATATGAACTTTGTTCTAGTCTTTGAGATAACAGATTCTTCAGCATGAACAGTGAGTGCCAAAATTTCTGGAATGGTTGGATCCATTAGATTCATCTTCATGTACAAGATCTAAGGTCAATGACCTTGTATGTTTTGGTGACTACCTACGCAGAAGAAATGAGAACTTTGTGAGGACAAATTTAACTCCCCTTGCGACTGTTTGGTAAGGGAAGAGATCATGGACGTTTTGAAATGAATAGAAAGATAATCTCTACAATTAGTGGTCTGTACTCTGTCCAATAAAGGAGAAATCAAAGGAATGAAGTATTGGCAAAAAGGATTTCATACAATTTGAACTTGAGCATAGATAAATTGATATACTGCATATTTTCTATTTTGATTCAGATAAACTAGAACATCAGTAACATTCATAAAACTAACATGATACCATCTACGTAACAAGGTCTTCAAAATGCAATATGGACATATCAATAGCTATCCCGCAACTCTGCCGACACTTCACGCCAATGGTGAAAGCCTTTTCATCATACGTTCTAGTTTTCCCAAGTTCTGACTATGTTGGATTAACAGGCCATGTGATTCAACACAGATAAAAAAGGGATTAGAATCTGTCATTGTAATACCCCGCCATGCATTTTTCAAGTAGTTTAGATATGTCGTATTTGTTATAATAATTCTTATTTCTTACTATATGGACAAAGCACTTTTTCCTAGATGTAGTACACGTGCATGTGAGGAATGAATCTATATGGTGAATTATTTGGCAAATAGACTTCCAGAATAAAACAAAATGATAGGAATTGGACATGTGTGCATGTGTTGATTAGTCATCTTTTTAGAGCATGTGTCAAGTTTCAGAAGAGAGGAGTCATAAGCTTGCACACCTGGTCTTTGATTGTATATAGATCAGACGGGTTAATGAGAAGCAAAACAAAAGACAACCAAAGGGCTTTAGAGAGAGAGCCGTGAGGAACATAATTATAGCATGAGGACTCCCTACGATGACAGTATTTAAATTAAGGTACCCAAGCCAGGAAGTATATAATATGCTCTAATTCTCCGGAGTATTCCTTTGTCATGTCTCTGTGTTCCGCTTGATCGTTATGCTATTTATTGAAATCTGTCAATTCTTTGTTGGAGTACTGTTATGTTATCTATATGGGGCTGGGTGCCGTGGAACTGATAGTATGTGACCAAGATAATCTGCTATTAGCTGTGCCATTAGCTTGAGAAGCCACAGTGTAGACTTGGTGAAGCAGGTGAGGCCGGTCACTGGTCATATACTGAGGAGGGCCTCATATGAGGTCATATTATGTATGTGAATTCTTGTTTGACTCCGTCTCTTATTGGCTGGTCTCATTTATTGTTGAGCATATCCATTCTCGCCGTATTGTATACTTCATGGGGATTTATGTCGCAGGTGGGTGGCAGACGCGAGGGTGGCGTCATGGGACTGAGATTTGGAGTTTAAGCTCAGCTGGTTGTTTTATATAATTTCGGAGAATTGTAAACATGCAATATTTTTTGTAAGTCTTCGACTAAATGACAAGATTATTGTCACTTTGTTAATAGAGGTGCTTGAGGATCCAAATCGTTACATTTCATGGATAAAGCAGGAGAACTGATAGCCAGATGCTAGTCATATGAGAAAAAGGTGAAAAAATATGACACTATTGTACAGGCTGAACTTTGCTGGAATAGCCAAGATGATGAGTGCTATCATACATCAATAGTCCGGATCCAGTCTGGGATCTTAGATTTTGTGTAAAATGAGAATAGATCGTCTGCGAATTCGGACCATTCGAAACACAATCCAACGGCTGAGGACATGGTCCGCATTTTACACAAAATCCGGGATCCCAAACTGGATCCGCCATGAATACATCAAACCCTCCCCTATCACAACCACAAAAGGATAAAGATTGTCATTTACAACTATTAGATCCAATAGAGAGGGCAAATATTTGCAAGTTTCAACCATACTCTTGAACACTGTAGCTGTTCAATAATTCTTAGACAAAAATAAATACTAGAAATCCATAGCTCATACAAGTCATCCAATGACTTCAGGACCTTAACATTCCTATCTAATGTCTATTATGGATGCGCTGCACACACATGCATTTGTGCTTGTACTAGAGTAGTTTGAAGAATTAATGTTCAAAGAGTGAAAATCAGGTATTCTATACCACAGACAATGTGCAAGTGCCCTCACCGAGAAATTCCTGCTCATCCAGCTTATGCATCTGCATCAGTGGAACTCATAAATTATTTGAAGTATTTGAATAGTCTCTTCCAAGTACTAGAATGAGATTCATACTGTATTCGATCATATGCATGCTAGAAAGCATCTCATAGTGATAACAAGTCATCCTAGTATCCTATTATAACCATAAAACAAACATACAAATTAAAGCAGGAAAACAGAGAAAGAATTGCTCCCTTACAAACTAGTCAAATGTCTAATTGAATGGGGCCACATATGCTTAATTTACAACTCCTCATAAACATTTCGATTTCATTTGATTGGTAAATTTAGTCTTAGCAAAAGAAAATCATATAAATTAATCATCCATAAGATGCACTTATCATCGCATTGAGAGAGAGAGAGAGAGAGAGAGAGAGACTTGCACGCAATATCATCAATGCGATTCCGATTCATACTCTCTCTGCAGAAATCTCCTAAAGTGAAATGATTACAACTACAGTTGTCCCTCTCGGTTTTACGAAAACAACCGCATCAAAGAAGAGGAAAGAAGACGGGAAAACACTAGCCAACAGGAGATGGAAAATGTGACAAGTCTCAGAAGGCATAAAGGTAATTATGCCAAACGTGACAAAATGACGAAATTACTCCTGAACACAAACCGGGAGGAGAACTAATTTGAGGACCCAATTGGAAAAATTGAGCCAAAAAGGGAAAAAGTTCCCACCAATTCTTCACACAAACGGCCAAAACACCGACAAATCTGAACTCAATAAACCTATCATCAATATCCTCAAATCTTCATAAAACATCAAGACTCATTGCAACACACACTTTGTGCGTACACAACGGCCATTGATTCCACGCACCTCCTCTCTCTCATACATTTTATCAAACCAACATGAAAAGATGAGGCTTGGTGTATATTCTGCTTGAAAAAACTGCACAAAATAAAAGTAATTTAGTCCATTTAGTTCTACAGATACGGGATACTCAGAGCATCCATCTTCCAATATCAAGATCTCTATGAAACATGAGAATCCAAGTGGAAAAGCATGCCAAATATGTATATCCTTGACATCAAATTACCTCTAAGGATAAAAAAATTGCATATTAATTCCCATTTAGGATGAACTCAGTTTTAATTAACCTCCAAAGAATACCTTAGATTACCCTTTTACCCTTCAATAAATACAATTTCAAAATTTAGTATTTTTCACTTCCACCTAGCAACCACTTCCGGCCGGCGACTTTTCCGGCTGGCAAAATTTCACTAATTTTCACAAAAAGTTAGTGAAATTCACTAATTCTGAAATTTCACTATTTTCACAATTTGGCTTCAAGCTCGTGAATTTCACTAGGTTTCAAAACACAACACCCACCAAGTGAATTCCATCAGCTTGGAACTCATGAATTTCACTAGATTTCCACACAGAAACCCAGTGAATTAAACTAGCATTGTGCTCGTCAATTTCACACCGAAACTGGATTCATTCATGAGCTTGTAGCTTGAATAATGTCTATTGGCCAAAACACGATCTTAGACCTCGTGAATTTTGTTGAATTTCCAAAACATTTGGGGTTTGAGAACAATGTAGCACGAAGCTCATGAAATTCATTTCACTAGATTTCAGAACAGAATAGAACCACCTACAGCTCGTGAATTTCATTAACTTGTAGCTCGTGAATTTTACTGGGTTTCAAAACACATCAAAACAGTGCAGCTTGTGAATATCATTTAGCTTTGAGCTCGTGAATTTCACTAAATCCACTAACTTTGATTTCATGAATATTCTAGATTTGAAAACAAGAAGAATGAAAGGCTTATGTGCGACGGCCTGACTTCGTTTGAAAACAAACAAAACCAACTCACCTCCGCCTTTTGTGTCAAGATCTAGGCCGTCGGTTGCTTCAACGACCTCCTCCGTCGGCACCGTTCCTCTTCAGCAGTAGAGTCTCCACTGCAACGGGAGTCACCACTGCGTTCACGGCGGTCCAGGTCCGGTGTCCCTCTGGTCGGTTCCAAGGAGTTCTCAACATCGCAGCCACTGTCTTGAACGGCCTGGAGTTTGGAGCTATTGCCCTTGGTTCGTCGTTGACGATCTGTTTTGCGAGATCTCGTGGACAAGAGTCGCCGGCGCCAGAGGAAGGGGTCGGAGAAGAGCGACTCCTAGAGGTACTAATGACTAAAACCCTATTTTAGTGCCGAAACAAAACAACAGAGGAAAAGGGAAACCCTAACACGCTATGAAACCTGACTCGTTGAACACCTAGACTTTAAAGTGAAATCTTAAGAGGGATTGATGACTGAAACCCTACATCGTGAAATTCACCAGAGCGATTTTTTTATTTTCAGGAACGACGATCAGAGGAATGGAGTAAATCGACGAACGATGATGGAAACCCTATTCAAAATCAAACCAGGGACGGGGAAACCCTAACACGCTAGGAAACCTCAACCAATCCGAAATCAATAGCCTATTACAGGGATTTATGAGAGGGAATGATGACTGAAACCCTAGATGGGACGCTGGACTGGAACAGAGAGAGGGAGAGAGGAGAGAGAGGGGACCGTTGGAACTTGGAACCGACATAAGAGGGAGAATATATGCTTCCAGCGTGTGAGTTGGGGCTGGGGATCGAGGGAAGGGGGAAAGTTTATTCGTTTAAAAAGAGTTTTTTATGAAAACATCCCTCGAACTATCACTTATTTTTTTACTTCGTCCTCAAACTATCAAAATCTCCTACTTCGTCCTCAAACTATCTACATCCCACCTATTTGGTCCAAAACCTAACACCATCCAATTTTTTGGACGGCAAAGTCAGCACATGCTATGCATGTGAGTGTTTGAAGGGCAAAAATGGGTTTCACCTTTTTCCCTTACATTCTGGCTCCAAACCAGATTGTTGTTCCCTCTAATTTGGGTTCTATATACTCTTTGACAGAGGGAAAAAACAGAGCCCTCCCAATTTTGGTCTTTTACGAAATATGGTTAATTAGGATCAGATCTATGAATGTAGACAAGAGTTTGACTCCACTATGGCTGCAACTCTGTCAATGCCCCACCAGTAAACGGGTTGGATCCTCCGTCCCTGAATCATCTGCACACAAAAAAGCTATCTTCATAGCCAACGTTTTTCCTTTCCTTTTCCATGGTCAGTTTCGTTTTTCGGTAACCTTGTGGGTATGAAGGGGAGATTAAAATCATTTCCAGTTCTGATTTCCCAACAAAAAGCACACTCACGCACGCATATAGCTACAAAAATGTATACATACATACAAAGAGAGAGAGAGAGAGAGGAGGGCTGTTAATTTTTTTTGGGAGCAATCATCGGCTGTGATGGTCTGATTAGAGATCATCACCTTGACTTGCAGAGAGGGAGAGGAAATTTATCCGATTTTGGGAGAAAAATATATGAAATGGCATTTTTGTCCTTCGTTTGGGTTCAGCAAAGCCATGTGCTTGGCACATGCTGACTTTGCCGTCCAAAAAATTGGATGGTGTTAGGTTTTGGACCAAATAGGTGGGATATAGATAGTTTGAGGACGAAGTAGAAGATTTTGATAGTTTGAGGACGAAGTAAAAAAATTAGTGATAGTTTGAGGGATGTTTTCATAAAAAACTCGTTTAAAAATGTTTACAAGTGTTGAGGGCCTTGAGGCTATTTATTTGCCGACTCTTGATTGATAACTGCAGTTAGGGTTAGCGGTGGCATGGGGAAAGAAAATCATGGCCACCATATTGGTTTTGAGACCTGAGAAAAAAATTTGGAGTGAAAATGTTCTGCTAAATATTCTTAAAAAATACGTATTTAATTGTAATTTTTAAGTTTAAAAATAAAAATCTTATCAAAATAATTTTGTATGCAATATAGATGTAGTTTAATAGATCTCTTGAGAACGGCGAACAAATGTCAAAATATTATTTTCACAAATACATTATTTTTAAGTTTAAAAATTTACAAATAAGTACTTATTTTTTAAAAATTCTTAGCGGAAGATAAATAGAAAAATGCTAATAATATTGGAGGAAAAATTTATCAAAGACTCTGCACAAAGAAAAAAAAATTGGGTCTAGAGACCCACAACGAATATTGTTGGTATGATTTGCTCCCCTACTGTTAGAGGATCATCAAAAAAAAAACTTTCTATTTGCCATGTGATGCCAAAAAAAAATTGTTTGCAACGCACAATACTCCAACACTAAAAGTGGCCTCTGCGACTAATATGGTCGCGCATAATATACTTTCTTAGGCCTCCTTTGGCAAAATAAGTCAAGGTCACCTTTTTTTTTTCTTCGTTCAATTTTTTTCGTATTTGTTAGTTTTGCAGGATTATTGATTCGTCTCAATGAGAGAAATCATAAAAGTAAAAAATTATGATAGAAAATATAATTTTTTGAATAAAGACAAAAATAAGACAATAAATCTCTCTTTTTTGCTTATTTTTCGTCTTTATTTAAAAAAATTACGAGTTTCGATAATAATTTTTTACTTTTTTGGTTCTCACACATAAACTCTCCTCAAATAATATATGCATCAAAATTCTCTTTCCCAACCAAACCACAACATGCACCACCTTAATTTTTCTAAGGCAACATGCCAATTGTCAATGATGTTATTATGTACCCTGAACAATTGGATACTATACTTTAATAAAAATATTTAAACATAGAAATGATGCAAGAGTGATTGCACATGAACAAACACATTTCAATCATTTATTTCAGTTTCCTTGTTGCATGCAATGCATAGAATGGTGAGCTCTCAAAACTTTCACATGTAGTGAATTGAACACGATAAAACCAACAGCCTTACAAACGAACCAAGCCCATTCAATTGGAACACAAACAACTAAGAATAAGGCTAATGCATCTGTGAAGAAAAGTAAGTTAGGGGAAAAAAAAGAAAGAAACAAAATGTAAAGACCCGTAGATTATTTCTATTTTTCTTTAATAATTTAATATGTGGAGGATCGTATTTTATATTTCGGATTAAGTTATGTGTTTATTAATGTGGTGGTATGGATATACATGTTCCGTTGTGCATCAAAAGTTTGGTGAATAGTTGAAATATGTGTTTTGTCATTGTGAGGGCGTAATTGGGGTGTTGTGGGTGTGTTGGTAGTGGTCGGGGGTTAATTCGTTGAAAATTGGAAAAGTTAGAAAATTCCAAATCGGTATCGATATCCCTTTTGTGCCAGTATCGATACCCTTTGTCCAGTGGTGCCTCAAGGCATTTGTGAATCCTAATAATATTTTTTTGTTTAGTTTTTCGTCGTAATTTTTGAGGTTCCGTCTTCACAAGACGAATCGAAAAATATAAAAATATAGATTGATGTTGAAAAAATTCAAATAAGAATAAGACAACTGTTTGATATTTTTTTCATTTTTAGTGAACTTTTTTTTACTTCCGATCATAATATTGTACTTTTTAGACTCTTCTCATCAAGGAGGATAATTAATCCAAAAAATATCATGCAAATCTAACAAAAATTTAGAATAAAAGAATAATAAAACACACAAAACAAAAAAGAAAAATAAGTTTACAAGAATGAAGCCAAGGCTCTTTTTTTCGTACATAAATCAATTTCGTGCAATTTCATTAGTTATGAAATACTATTCATATTAGCCATTCATGTGGGGCATATCACTTGTTTCCGGTTCCACTAGTAATAACTGATGTGCATCAAAAATGTATAAATAATTTCAATAATTCTACTTACTTTCGGATAAATTTTTTGGGTATCTAGCTAGCTAGCATTTGCTAAAATAATTTTATGCCCCAAATAGAGTGAGGACTTTCGAGGACATTCTGGGGGCGCGATTACCCTTTTATCCTTGCTACAAATTCGTGTGAACACTACTTTCCATAGGCTATGCGCATTCCTATTCAAATAATCCTTCTCAAATTAGCAACCACACAACATATATAAAGACTTGATCAAACACAACCATAACAAAAACAAGAAACTACTCCAAAAAAAATTCACCCCACTCCCAAACTAAAACACAAAAAAATGAAATCGGTTTCATGTCTCTTCTTCCTCGTACTAATCCTCGCGATCTGGCCTCGTCGAATCCTAACTCATGGCGGAAATAAAAACAACCACACCGACTTACTGACCGAAGCTTGCGAAAAAATGCCCTACAAGGACCTATGCATTTCGTCTGTCAAGGACGACGACGAGAGCCCCGGATCCGACCTTCACAACGTGGCTCGGATCGCGGTCAAGATCGCGTGGATAAACGCCTCGGAGGCCCAAGACCAGATGAAGAAGATGCTCGACACCGCGTCCCTGCCCTACATACAGCAGTGCCTCATGGACTGTGACGCCACTTACGACGACGCGGTAGCCAACCTCGAGGAGTCCTACGGGGCGTTCGACACGAAAGGGTACGGCGACATCATCACGTGGGTGGCGGCCGCAATGGTGGACCCGCAGACGTGTGAGGATTACTTCAAGGACATCCCGGGGTACACCTCGCCCGTGACGAGCATGAACAATGTGGTTATGCAGCTTTGTAGCAATGCCTTGGCCCTCACCAAACTTGTGGCAGATGGGAAAAATTGACCTCGAAATGTTCAATATATATATCTGCAGATAGAAAATATTTCTTCAAAAGGAATTCTAAAAATTAAACATAATTTTGACAATATATCATATATCCATTTTAGGCGGACCTCGCCGGTTCGAATGAATATATTATTGTACGTTATGTTGCTTATTTTTGTAAGTTGATTTTGTGTTTGTAAGCATTCTTTTGGTTGTATTTTGTTTAGGGATTTTACATTGAGAAGTGTTAAACGAATTGATTGACAATGAGTTGTTGAGTGCTGATTAATTAGGGGTAGAATGGATACATAGCCCTAATTAAATTGGTGTACAACATGTCAGTCAGTTTAATTTTGAGATACTCCTTGTAATACAATATTTATTTGTTTCATATATTGCATGCATTTGCTCGAGGTTTTGGTTTGATCCTCTCTTTTTTTTTTTTTTGCTTTACTTTTCCTTATCCTTTGTCGAGGCTAAACTTGTCATATAGAAAAATAGAAGCAAGGAACAATGACCACAAGGGTGGAAGCCTAGTGGTTTATGGCCACTCCCGAGTAATTTGGGTTGTCAAAAGGTTCAATGTTTGAGTCGTACGATTAACGCCTCCACAAATTTTGCCCTCTTGCGAAACTAGGCTACGTTCCATTAGCCCTTAGTAGGGCAGGAGAAGCTATGGTTCTTAATTAGTTCCTTCTAGGGGCTGAAGCAGGTTTGAAATTCCTATGATCACACCCATAGAAGGACTATTATGCGTAATCGTTCCATGCTCTGCCCTTTCTCTTAGCCCAAAAAAAGAAGCAACAATTCTTATTATTCGAAAGCAATGCTACAGACATGAATAGAGTGACACAGATTTGTGTAGGAACCATCTGATAAATATGTGTGACCAACACACATCAAAATGGTTCAAAACACATTCTATATATGTTTTGGATCAATGTGCTCTGTGTCGGTAGCAATTTTTATTCTTCGATCATGTAAGCCCAAACAAAGTTAGCCAACGTTTCAAGGAAGCCTAAAATGAAACTAATTTAATTATGTGAAGAAAAAATCGTCCAATTCATTCTATTGTTCTGAAAATCAAACAAGCTTTTTCCGAAACCTTTCAAGCTGATTAATGAAACCATTGTCGTTTCATTTCCATTAGTTAAAAAACAATGCACTGAGTCGATTTCAAGCTCCCATGGGAATAGTACTTGTGCGAAAGCAACAAGAAGTACTTCAAAATTGGAGATGGCTTCCAGGCAGGTGGGGAGAAAAACTAGAGGGTGCAGTTTGGTCGTCTCGTGGCCTTTTTTGGGCTCACCTTATCAATTTTTGAAGCATTCATTTAGGCCCCGTTCCACTAAAGTTCTTATTTTTTAGTAAGTGTTTAGCTTAACCTGCACTGCCATCCACAGTATGAAATATCATCTTGGTACATGATTTTTATACCAAATGAGGGGTAGGTACCCTAGGTCTGCCTTTTCTTTTAGCCACACTACACTGTCCATGCTCATCTGGGAAACTATTAGCTGGGGTATTGGCATTGATTTCCAAAGTAACTAGATTCCTTCTTATGTTGAAGCCAAGTCACATAATGCATGTATGAGCTTAAGCGAGAGCGAAAAATCATGTTAAGTGTCTTCCTAGAACATTTCGTAGCACTAAAATTCTTGAGAGCGACATCGTGTCAAGTGTCTTTCCAAAACATTTCATAGCACTAAAATTCTCGAGAGCGACGATTGTGAATAAGAGCATATAGCAATTATTGAGAGCTCTAGTGGAGAATCTTATTGGAGGACTATGTGAACTAGGTTTTGAGTCTGTCAGCGAATTACCAGTCAAGGCCAAATTACCCTTCTCGGGTCCTCATGGCGCACAAAATTAGAACGCGACTTGGATGACGTCCCACCATCTACAATGTTCCCTTACATTCAATAATTTTGTATTGTGATTTATTTAAGGCATCATCATGTAAGTATAACTTGTATTCACACTAACAAGTTAATTAAGCCATATTGGCTCTGATGCCAACTAGTAAGGATCGTAATAAAAAGAAGGAATTATATAGACAGACTAACCTTTTATTTAAGAAGACCGAAGTCAATATTACAGCGACACAAGAGGGAGAGAGAGCAATACCGAGGATTGTTGAGAGAGAGGAAAATCCAAAACCTGCCTGCTAAACTAAAGACGCATCCCTTATATAGGGGATTCCAACTTGAAATGAAATTCAAATTACATTTAAATTCAGACCTAATGAAAGATAAATGATGTCGGGTTCATTTCATGGGACCCATCGTGTCACGCCCTCGGTTTTCAACATAAATAAATAACCAATTCGAGGAAGATTCTCGCATAATATGAATAATACCCAAAATGAGACTTCCCACCTGCTTAATTACAACAAGGTCCACAAGTTTATGAAATTACAAATTTGGCACCACGGCCCAAATTAAGGTAAGTACAAGTACAAAGTCTTAAGTATATTACAATGCTTTGTCAAAAGATCAAACAACGAAAAATTAGTTACAATACCATCTCTATCCAAAAGTAACCATTACAGAGATGGATGAGTAACTAAATCATGTTAGCTTCCAAAAATCTTCGTTTCCAAACACACCAAGTCATGCAACCTACTGCCCTGCGTTCGAACCTGAAAAGAAGGATTTTGTTGAGCTATACAAGCCCAGTAGGAAATTCTCTACAAAATCTATATATAATGAGATGATGAGCGTGAATGCAGCAAACCGAATTTAACATCAAATCCAAATGAATATACGTTAACACCACTTACGAAGTATCATAATATGCTCACACACACACACACACACACACACCTCCCAACAGTCCTCCACCCTTTACGAAATTGTGTTTCCACACCTAGCGACACAATAAACTCCACTCCTCGTGACATTGTGTTTCCCACACCTTGCGACACAATATACTCCACCCCTCGCGTAATTGTGTTTCCCACACCTTGCGACACAATATTCTCCACACCCGCTTCACATCAACAACCAAATACATCACATATAACTCAAGTGCATAATACTACTTTCAAAGAATACGCAATTCTCGAGTCATAAAACATTCCATTCAACCATTTATGGCAAATAAACACTTAAAATCACGCACAATCATCGCAAAACATGTAGAATAAGAGACAAATCCCTACCAAAATGGGTTTTGAGCAAAACCCTAAGTCTACCGAGAACAATAAGCTCGAATCCTCCAAAGACAAGCTTCACCCAAGCTTGAACACAAGATCTAGAGCAAATAAAGCCCAAAAATGAGAATAACAAGAAAAGATCAACAAATAATCGAGGAGAGAGAGAGAGAGAGAGAGAGAGAGAGAGAAACGTGTATAGGTATCAAGGAGTGAGAACAAGAACACAAAACTCACCCTTGGTTCACCAAATGCAAGAATCTTGTGATTTTGAAGAAGAAAACCCTTGGATCTTGGAGATTTGAGGTTGAAATCAAGAGTTTTGGGTGAGATTGGAGTTGGGTAGGTGAGAGAGGGTGTTTCCAAGTGTATTTTGTGGGTTTGGGAGTGAGAAATGACCAAAGGGGGGGCATTTATAGAAGTCCAAAAAGCGTGCTGTAAATTGCAGAAAGAACGCAGCGGGTACCGATACTGGGCGACTCCCAGTACCGGTACTGGAGCCTTCAAAAATATCGATTTTGAACACCTTCTGGAGAGTGGGTACCGGTACTGGGGAAAAGCCAGTACCGGTACCGGCTAGGCAGAAAAGTGAAAAATGTTCAACGGACTCCGGAACGAACCCAACTTGGTACCAACACCCCCAAGCAACATTATAACATCAAAACTTACATTTTACTAATCTCCGAGAGTCCGACACGCAACCGGATACGTATATCCATACACCCCCACGCACGTACGCACGACTTTAATAATAAAACTATTCTCATGCACAACAAACGATTTTCGAAATTTGCATTAATTTTATGGGTCTTTACATCCTACCGTCCTTAAACAAATTTCGTCTCGAAATTTATAATTCAAGCCAATCAATATCAAGCATCAAGTACATATGCTCATGTCACAACATATATCACCAAACGATAAATCAATATTCATTGGGTTTAAAATTTTAAGACTCACATTAGTTAATTCAGAAACAAATGCAGATACTTCTCTCTAACTTCATCTTCCCTTTCCCACGTCGACTCCTCCTTTTCGAGAGTACTCCAAAGAACTCGCACTAACGGTATGGTCTTACCCCTTAAAATTTGCTCGCGTGAGTCTAGGATACGAATCGGCTCCTCCCCATAAGATGCATCAACTTCTAACTCTAGTTTGGACCACTCTAGAACGTGTGACGGATCCGATTCATACTTTCGTAACATCGACACGTGGAACACATCATGAACGCCCGCTAGCCTCGGTGGCAAAGCCAACCGATATGCCACTTCCCCAATTTTCTCGATAATATCGAACGGCCCGATAAAACGAGGCGAAAGTTTGCCCTTTTGCCCAAAACGAGATAACCCCCGACGCGGTGACACCTTAAGAAAGACATGATCCCCCACTTCAAACGATAATGGTCGGCGACGACGATCGGCATAACTCTTTTGCCTACTTTGCGCGGTTAATAATCGTTGACGAATCACTTTGACTTGTTCGGTGGTCTTTTTTTGCACTTTAAGGAGACGTTGACGAATCGCCTTTCTCGGAGGTCTCTTTGATCAAATTCGGCCCAATTAACGTAGCCTCGCCCAACTCGGTCCAACAAATGGGTGATCGACACGGTCTCCCATACAAGGCTTCATACGGTGCCATCTCAATGCTAGATTGATAACTGTTATTGTACGCGAACTCAACTAACGGTAAGTGATCTTCCCAACTACCCCGAAAGTCCAAGACGCAAGCCCGAATCATATCTTCTAGAATTTGGATCGTTCGCTCGGATTGCCCATCCGTTTGAGGATGATACGCGGTGCTAAATAAGAAATTGGTGCCAAGAGCAGCCTGCAAACTTTGCCAGAAACGCGCGGTAAACCTTGGATCTCAGTCCGACACGATAAAAATGGGAATTCCATGAAGGCGGATAATCTCACGGATATACAAACAACTAAGCGTATCAATTGAGTCCGAAACCTGGATAGGTAAGAAGTGCGCTGACTTGGTCAATCGATCAATTATCACCCAAATGGCATCATGACCCCTCGGCGATCTCGGTAATCCGGTAGCGAAATCCATTGTCACGTTTTCCCACTTCCATTCGGCCACTGGCAACGGTTGTAACTCCCCGGCGGGCCGTTTATGCTCGGCTTTTACTTGTTGGCATGTAAGACACTTAGACACGAAAATGACGACGTCTCTCTTCATTCCCGGCCACCAAAATTGTCTACGCAAGTCGTGATACATTTTCGTTCCCCCCGGATGGACAGCCAAAGGTGAATGGTGAAATTCTCTCAATATTTCCTCCCAACACAAAATGGGTATGAACAACTTTTCTTGGTATCTCAAACCCTGATCAGCATAAATCATCCACCCTTCTCGAGCCTCGCCGTTAAGAAATTTAGTACGAAACTTTTCCGCATCTTCATCTTGTTGTTGGGTCTCAATTACTCGAGTTGACAAGGTCGATTGAACAGTTAAGTTACATAGGGTGACTCCCTCTCGAATTTCTTCGAAATGCAAAGCATACGCGCCTAAATCATTTGTCATCTTCCACCCATGAATCGCTAGATTTGCAAGGTGTGTTGACTTTCTACTTAACGCATCCGCTACCACGTTAGCCTTTCCCGGGTGATATTGTAACTCAAAATCGTAATCTTCTAAGTGCTCCATCCATCGACGTTGTCACAAATTAAGCTCCTTTTGAGAAAACAAGTACTTTAAACTCTTATGATCGGAAAAGACTTCAAATCTCTCACCATATAAATAATGACGCCAACTCTTTAGAGCACAAACAACGGCCGCAAGTTCTAAGTCATGGGTAGGGTAGTTCCGTTCGTGGGTTTTCAATTGCCGCGATCCATATGCCACCACTCGTCCCAATTGCATCAACACACACCCTAACCCCTCCTTTGAAGCATCACAATACACGGAATACCCGACTCCTCGTTCGGGCACAACCAAAACCGGCGCGGTAGTCAATCTTCTCTTCAATTCCTTAAAGGCCTTTTCACACGCGTCATTCCAAACAAAGTGAATTCCTTTGCGAGTCAATTTGGTCATTGGAGCTGCTAGACGAGAGAAATCAAGGACAAAACGACGGTAGTAACCGGCCAAACCCAAGAAACTACGAATTTCGAATACATTCTTCAGTCGTTGCCAATTCATTACGGACTCTATCTTCCCCGGATCAACGGACACTCCATCCTTCGACACAACGTGACCTAAAAACTTAACTTCCGACAACTAAAACTCGCACTTACTCAATTTGGCATACAGACGATGCTCTCTCAAAAGCTCGAGAACAATAAAAAGGTGAGATTGGTGTTCCTCCTCCGAAGACGAGTAGATAAGGATATCGTCAACAAAAACCACCACGAAGCGATCAAGATAGGCACGAAAGATACGATTCATTAGATCCATGAAAGTCGCCGGTGCATTCGTCAATCCAAAAGGGCATAACAACGAATTCGTAGTGGCCATAACGTGTACGAAGTAAGGTTTTAGGAATGTCTTCCCTCCGAACCTTCAATTGGTGGTATCCGGACCTCAAGTCAATCTTAGAAAAACAAGTCGCGCCTCGAAGTTGGTCAAACAAATCGTCAATTCTAGGCATTGGATACTTATTCTTTACGGTGACACGGTTTAACTTACGATAATCGATGCACAATCGAAGTGACCCATCCTTCTTCTAAGCAAACAAGGCCGGTGCTCCCCACGATGACGTACTCGGACGGATGAACCCCAAATTCAACTCGGTGGGTGCGAAACGATAAGGAGGTACGGAAATGGGAGCGGTGCCAGGAAGTAAATCGATAGTGAACTCAATCTCTCTCTCGGGTGGCAAACCAGGTAATTCCTTGGGAAATACATCCGGAAAATCACAAACAACAAGGGGCAACTCCCCACGTGCGGACATATCCTCATCTAGGGCCAAGCTTGCTAATAAAGCGTACACCAATTCTTGCCCCCTAGGCTCGTACAAATATGGCTCTAACGGCTCCCGACGCTCCCCAAAGAACTCAAAACAAGAACCCCCAGGTGGACAGATACGGACCTGACGCTTGAAGCAATCTATGGTAGCGTGAAATGTGGATAACCAATCCATTCCCAAATTAAGATCAAACCCCGACATATTCAATACGATGAAGTCAAAGGTAAAATGATGATCTCGAATGATAAGCTCACAATTCCGACAAATACGATTTAATGGCGATCTACCCCCTATGGGTGTCTCAACATACAGAGGAGGGTCGATACTTTCAATTTCCAATTCCAATGCACACGCAAAAGATGCAGCGATGAATGAATGTGATGCTCCGGAATCAAATAATACTCTAGCAAAAGAGTCAAACAATTGAAAGGTACCCCTCACAACTGAAGCCTCCGGGGTCTGAGAAGTGGCAGGAGGTGGTGGAGATGGGATTGCGGAAGTGATAGCAAAGGCTCTACCCTGAGTCATCTGACTCTGAACATGTCCACCTCGCTGGCCGGAGCCCTGGGTAGGTGCCGAAGAACTCGCTCCTCTCTCAGCCTGAGATCCCTGAGCTGACGCGGTCTGACGAAAATGAGGCTGTTGCTGCCTCTGAGTACCCCAAAATGATTGCCGACCTGAACTCTGACCACTCCTCGGTTGCTGCACTGAACCTGACTCGGTTCGTGTCCCTTTCCAAGTGGACAATTTCTCGCATAATGGTCATTCCTTCCACAAGTATAGCACGTACCCAATAGCCGCGGACATTGAGCACGAATATGCCCCGCTTGGCCGCATTCATGACACACTATCGGAGGTCTATTTGAATTTCCCCGGGTCCCAAAAGAAAAGGATGACGGAGGCCTAAAATTTGATGGACCCTGCGAAGTGGAAAATTGATCTCGCTGCCTTTTCCTCCCCTGGTTACCAAAACTCCCCGAAGAAGAGCTCGTACCCCCCACCGGTTGCCTCGGTTCCCAAGCCTTAGTACTTCTTGACACTTCCTTAGGAGTCTCAATACTCCTTGCGCACTCCACGACCTCAGAAAATCTCCCCTTGCGTTGAGCCATAACAAACTTTTTCCGTTCTCACGTAAACCCCTCTCGAACCACCTACATTTCCTCTCTTCATTAGTCACTAACTCCGGTGCGAAGCGAGACAAAGATTGAAATTTCAAAGCATACTCTGACACACTCATATTCCCTTGTTCTAACCTTTTAAACTCCTCCCTCAATTGGTCCCGACTAGTTTTCGGAAAGTATTGCTCCTCGAAGAGCACTTCGAACTCGGCCCAAGTTAAGTTTTCCACATTCGGCTCACTTGCTTGAGCCGCGGTCCTTGCCGCTCTCCTCGCGTCCTTCCTTGATTCTAAGACCGACTCCCACCATTCATTTGCTTCCCCGGTAAGTTGGACAGCCACAATGTTGACTTGCAAGTCATCTTCCATAATCCCAAGAGCCCTAAAAAGCTTTCGAATTTGAGCCAACCAATGATCGGCCACAAGAGGGTCACTGCTCGACCCATCTAATGTTGGTGGATTTCTACGGCTGAACTCTCTCATGGCTAACAATGCGCGACTATCAGCACTTTCCCTAGGAGTTGGGTTTAGAAGATTAGCGGCCGCAAGAGCCGCAGCAAAGTCCCTAGCAAAGGGATTTTAAACAATTGGCACCTCCTCTCTTTGACCACGTTCGGCCTCTCCCCCCGGATTCCCACTCGGATTTTCGCCATGAAAGCTAACCTCATCCTCAGTTGGTTCCCTTCGGCCCCGACCGCGACCACGGCCTACCCGACCGCGACCATGACCACCCCGACTCTTGGCCTCACCGGCTCTAACACGCGTTCTCGAAGGCATAACACTACAAATTTAAAAAGAGAGAAACTCATCAACGACAACATTATTCAATAGGGTTTAAGCCCCCCGGCTATCCCAACACGAGCGAAACAACTCTACGCTATTCCATCATATTGGGATGTAATGCCAAGTAATCCACGTAATGTCAATGCGCTCAAACACACATATGTTTATGCAAAAGGCATGACTTTTGAACCCATGAGACTAGAAGTCTCCCCACGGTCTCAAAGTATTCAAACCTAGACGCTCTGATACCAATTTGTCATGCCCTCGGTTTTCAACATAAATAAATAACCAATTCGAGGAAGATTCTCGCATAATATGAATAATACCCAAAATGAGATTTCCCACCTGCTTAATTACAACAAGGTCCACAAGTTTATGAAATTACAAATTTGGCACCACGGCCCAAATTAAGGTAAGTACAAGTACAAAGTCTTAAGTATATTACAATGCTTTGTCAAAAGATCAAACAACGAAAAATTAGTTACAATACCATCTCTATCCAAAAGTAACCATTACAGAGATGGATGAGTAACTAAATCATGTTAGCTTCCAAAAATCTTCGTTTCCAAACACACCAAGTCATGCAACCTACTGCCCTGCGTTCGAACCTGAAAAGAAGGATTTTGTTGAGCTATACAAGCCCAGTAGGAAATTCTCTACAAAATCTATATGTAATGAGATGATGAGCGTGAATGCAACAAACCGAATTTAACATCAAATCCAAATGAATGTACGTTAACACCACTTACGAAGTATCATAATATGCTCACACACACACACACACACCTCCCAACAGTCCTCCACCCTTTACGAAATTGTGTTTCCACACCTAGCGACACAATAAACTCCACTCCTCGCGACATTGTGTTTCCCACACCTTGCGACACAATATACTCCACCCCTCGCGAAATTGTGTTTCCCACACCTTGCGACACAATATTCTCCACCCCTCGCATAATTGTGTTTCCCACACCTTGCGACACAATATTCTCCACACCCGCTTCACATCAACAACCAAATACGTCACATATAACTCAAGTCCATAATACTATTTTCAAAGAATACGCAATTCTCGAGTCATAAAACATTCCATTCAACCATTTATGTCAAATAAACACTTAAAATCACGCACAATCATCGCAAAACATGTAGAAGAAGAGAGAAATTCCTACCAAAATGGGTTTTGAGCAAAACCCTAAGTCTACCGAGAACAATAAGCTCGAATCCCCCAAAGACAAGCTTCACCCAAGCTTGGACACAAGATCTAGAGCAAATAAAGTCCAAAAACGAGAATAACAAGCAAAGATCAACAAATAATCGAGGAGAGAGAGAGAGAGAGAGAGAGAGAGAGAGAGAGAGAGAGAGAGAGAAAACCGTGTATAGGTATCAAGGAGTGAGAACAAGAACACAAAACTCACCCTTGGTTCACCAAATGCAAGAATCTTGTGATTTTGAAGAAGAAAACCCTTGGATCTTGGAGATTTGAGGTTGAAATCAAGAGTTTTGGGTGAGATTGGAGTTGGGTAGGTGAGAGAGGGTGTTTCCAAGTGTATTTTGTGGGTTTGGGAGTGAGAAATGACCAAAGGGGGTATTTATAGAAGTCCAAAAAGCGTGCTGTAAATTGCAAAAAGAACGCAGCGGGTACCGATACTGGGCGACTCCCAGTACCGGTACTGGAGCCTTCAAAAATATCGATTTTGAATACTTTCTGGAGAGTGGGTACCGGTACTGGGGAAAAGCCAGTACCGGTACCGGCTAGGCAGAAAAGTGAAAAATGTTCAACGGACTCCGGAACGAACCCAACTTGATACCAACACCCCCAAGCAACATTATAACATCAAAACTTACATTTTACTAATCTCCGAGAGTCCGACACGCAACCGGATACGTATATCCATACACCCCCACGCACGTACGCACGACTTTAATAATAAAACTATTCTCATGCACAACAAACGATTTTCGAAATTTGCATTAATTTTATGGGTCTTTACAAATCGTCCCATGCCTTTGCCTTCCCGTATGAACTTAGTGGTTGAGATTGGGATCGGCCACCGAAAGTGAATTTGGATTCATCCGAACATATTATTACTTCATGGACTCTTTTCCCTTTCTTGAGGACAGCTTTCGGTCATGCTGTCTCAAAAGTCACCTAAAGTAGGTTCGCCAACTCCATTGCCTTTATCTTGATAGGCAAAAGTTCTGTGATGCTCCCAAGTGGTATGGGAGCATCATACTCCCAATGTTTTACAGCCCTTGGATTGAAAATAGATAAATCACAACCCTTGGATTGAAATCAAAAATTAAAAACCGGCTGGTTTTGTTAAAAACGAGGTGGTTTTGATCAAAAAAATGGAGAATTACTCACCACAGAACATGCAACTTAAACCATTCACTAGGCAACACTTACCATTGTATAAGGAATACTTACCACACAAACAGGCAACACTTACTACGACCGGTTGGTCAGGTAACAAGTTGTCATTAAGTAAAAAAAAAAAAAAAAACAACAGCACCCGATGTTTTGGCAGAAAAATTTGCAGATTTTAGGGATTTCTATATTAGAAGAATTGTTTAAAAAATGTTCATTTATAAATAAAAAAAAGTACCCGATTTTTTGGGGGGAAAATTTGCAGATTTTAGGTATTTATATATTAGAAGAATTGTTTAAAAAATGGTGTTCATTTATAAATCTAGTTTGAAATTTTAATTAGTTATGAAAATATAAAAATTTGGAAAATATTTTTCAAATTTCCAAATGACATTATAAATGTATTTAATTAAATAATTTTCAAATAATCATTTATATTATAGATATATTTAAGTAACTTAGTTTTAAATATTATGAAAAAATCAAGATATTTATTACAGTAATTATAGTGATCAATATGATGTATTTGCAAATTTAACAACTAATAGTGTTGATTCTAATATACTTGGTATGGGCACACGCCCCAAAATTTCAATTTTGCGTATAAAAATCGGGTGCGCCCTTTTTGGAAAAACGCGGCGAAATGCTACAATTCAGAGTCGCCACTTTGGTTTCGCGGTATACACCCAAGGAATCGAATTTGAAATGTATGCTACATTTTGATTGAGAAAGACTTTGTAGATTGGACCATCGTCGCCTTCGATTTCTGAGGTTCAGGAGTCAGGTTACGAGAGGGGAAGGGTTTTATGGCACCCCTCTCGCCCAATCCAGAGATCGGTCTCTACTCGGACATTTTGTAAAACGTTTGCATTTTTCTCTCATTAATCATTTTTTAGCCAATTAGGGCAGGGGAACAATAAAAGGGGGGAATTTAAGACGATAACAAGTTCGCATTTATGTGACAAAAATGATGAACATGGATGATTTGTTGAAGTGATGAATTTAGATCGAGATTGAGAACAAGCGCTTCTGTGAGCATTTTAAACAGACTGGAACACGCTGATTTGGAATGATACACGCAGGAATGAACCTATATGCACTAGCAAATTTCAAAAATGGTTATTTGATGGTTAACATTGATCACTTGGCAAATGAAAGAGTAACAGTTTTTGTGGTTAACATTGATCACTTGGCCAAAATAGGAGTAACCACTAATGAACCAATAAATTGAAATATCTCATTTATTTGATTCTTTTTTAAAAGTAATTTTATGAATATAAATGTTTTTATTTAATTTATCATAAAAGTAATACAAGTAGATCCAAAATAAAATTTAAAGTGAAGGTATTATGGCATTAATGATGATACATAAATGTTAGGGGTGTTCAAGAAAACCGCATGAACCGTAAAACCGGTCCGATCCGGACCGAACCGTCCTATTTGGTCCGGTTCTGTAGTTCTGCGGTCAGGTTATGGTTCCAAAGAAATAAGAACCGTTAATTTTGGTTCGGTTACTGGTTCTCAATTAAAGAACCGTGGTTAGAACCGGACCGTTTAAAAACATATATATATATATATATATATATATATAAAATTATATAAAAATAAATAAATGTGTGTAATTTGGTAGGTTAATCTCTTTCTTGCTAAACTTACTTTATTTAGAGATGAAATCTCATTTGTAGGAAAGTTTTTATTTTCTTCCTTCTTTTTCTATTCTAATAGTTTACCTTCATATTCTTTCAATTCTTTGCAACCTTATTTAACGGATTAGTCTTTATAATTTCAATCTCACGTCTTTCTTTCTGACACACCGGAGATAGATTTGGATGGTAATTGGATAGAATTGGAACAGGAACCGAACCAAAACCGGACCGATTTTGCTGTTTGGTTCTGGTTAGGTTCCACTCATATATTGGTTAGGTTCTGGTTCCCAATTTCCTAGAACCGTTCGAAATGGTCCAATTACTGGTTTTCTAGAGAACCGGACCAATCCGGACCGTGTACACCCCTAATAAATGTATACCTACCCGTCATTAATGTCATACTTAATATAGACTAAGGCTTACTTACCAGAGCATAAGGCTAGAATACCACAAAACCTGAATTAATATTTTTACTATGGACTAATATTCGTTGATAACACTTACCACGTGGTTAACAATACTTACCATGTAATAAAGACAAAACGACTGTATGCTTAAACCAGTCTCACCACGCAAACTAATCATGTTTTGACGATTGCCATGTTTACCGACCACCAATAATGGCATTAATGGTAGTAGGTTTCTACATACCTACCTTAAATCCTGCAAACTTATCTACTCTAACTCCTCTAGCTCTCATTCATCTCTCCTCTTGTCCAAAAAAATGAAGATTTAAGAAGAAACTCAATAACAAGTTGAAGAAGCTTACTAAGTAAACTTTTTTCAAGAACAAACTGAATTTAGTTGTGCTTATTAACTCGTAAAGTTGAAGAATTTCGAATAAGTGTTTCACAATAATCTAATGAAGCTTTCTAGGTTTACGTTTTTTTTATGGTTATGCTTGCCATTGATCATGACTATACTTACCACTTTTTATGGTATTTTTGTGACGGATGAAACTGTATTTATGAAGTATCTAGAGAATAAGTTCTCCTTTTTTTTTGGTAAACATATCCAGAATTTAGTAAAAGAACTCTGTATTTGTGGTAAGTATGGTTAAGAAAATGGTAGGTACTCTCCGTAAGTAATATAATTTTTAAGTAATCTTCCCATTGTTTGTGGTAATAATGTCTAATTTTTATGTAAGCATATCCTTTATTTGTGGTAAGTATGTCCAGTTTTTGGGTAATACTCCTTGATCATGGCATAACTTTTTTCAAGCTCTTGCAATAATTTTCCATATAGCTTGTAGTAATTTTTCCATTGTTTATGGTAGCATGTCTAGTTTTTAGTAAACGTATGCTTTATTTGTCATAAGTATGTCGAATTTTTAAGTAACACTCCATGATCATGACATACCTCTTTCCAATCCATTCATGACATACCCTGAATTTATGGTAAGCTTGGTCATCAAAATGGTAGGTACTTCTCATTCTAACTTTTATCATTTAGAATCCAAATTCACATATAAAACCATGTTGGGCCTTTACTCATCCTAATTATCAACAATCAATATAAAACCCATGCCGGATGCTATCATGCATACACATCCAAGCCCACGCTGAGCTGTTTTCATCCAAATTATCAATTACATTCCAAGTTAGGTTTCACAAAACTAAAAGCTTGTTTTACAACAATACAATAAGGAGGGACAAAACCGAGCATTGTCATGCCTATCATATATCATTTTACCAGTGATACTGGAGAAAAAAATGGTCATGTTGCTAGGAAATCAACGTCTCCAAAACTGTACAAAGTGGGGTGCATAGTCCTATTTACATCAGCCAGGTGCCGAGTCCCATCACAAAATTGCCAAAATTGCATCTTACATTGCCCCACCAGAGTTTATCGGTTGCTAATCGTCATGAACTGCAAGTAAACAAAAAAGAAGTAAATAAACAAAGTTTCCCAAGCAATTCAGTAATATCTTTGGGCCTCGCGTGGAAAATTTTCAGGCACTAGTAAGATATAATCCAAAACATAAGAAAGATGTCTGCATGCGACTATGGATCATGTTAGATGTAAGTGATATATTTCCCCAACATACCTCATGCGTGAGTCCATCTTCATCTAGTTCTCCATCAAATCCAACAATTCCAATTCCCTCCATTGTTCCACAACCACACACATGTAGCTCTTCTCTAGTTCTCCGTTAAATCCAACAATTCCAATTCCCTTCATGGTTCAACAACCACCCACATGTAGCTCTTCTAGATTCCTCAACAGCGGATGCAACTAATTGCTTATCCCAAACATGTGTTATTTTACCCACCTCCGAAATCCTCAATTCCTCTAGGACAGGAAAAATAACGTAAAAAGTAGTTCAAGAGTTGAATTGTGACTCTTCCATGAAAAGGTTACTCAAACAGATATAGTAGCATTCTCAAATAATTGCTACAGAAAGAAGGAACAAATCAGCTCGTTGATTGATAGAACCTTATTATGCAAGAACAATTCTTGCTGGTTAGAAAAAGGAAACACTTTAAGCATCCAATTTGTGATCACATTAAACCCTTAATTGATGATCAGAAGGGAAGAATTGAACCCTTCTCAATAAGGGGTACCGCCCACAATTCTCAACAGGTGTTTTCCAATTTTGGTCTCAATCCCACCTGCTAAACTTCAACAGTTAAGATTATGGAATTGAGACAAAAGTACTGTTATTAGTTCATATGTTGGCATAACATTGTTGAATGCAATAGGGCCTCATCGACCGACAAAATTTAGAAGCCCGAAGGACGTTTACGTAGTTGTAGTAGCATATTTGAAAAACAAATTTCTTTGTCCAAATTATTGGAACGTTCAATTGCAGACTCTAATGAAACTTGTGGAAGTTTGAGCCAATCATGTATGGATTCTAATATTTCAACTAGGGCTCTGTGTGTATGTGGGTGTACATGTATATATATGTACAGGGGTGTTTGTATTTCGTAGTGGTGGGTGAGTGTTTGGGAGAGAGTGAGAGAGAGAAATACCTCACAAATTTGAAGGATAGTGAGAGCGAGGGCTTCTCGTCTTTTGCTTAAGGGCTACAGAGGTGGAGGAGCTGTGGAGGTTTCCGCCGACACTGAGAGGAGCAGAGAAGAGCGAGATGAGAGGCGTCCGAGT
Source organism: Rhododendron mucronatum var. ripense (assembly GCA_019656295.1). NCBI lineage: Eukaryota > Viridiplantae > Streptophyta > Magnoliopsida > Ericales > Ericaceae > Rhododendron > Rhododendron mucronatum. Next base: position 63,798 of record BPLT01000018.1, read on the forward strand.
CTGATTTCGTCGTCTGCGTTGGGGAGATATGGAGGTGGAGAGGAGCAAAGGGGAGAGGCGAGAGGGTGACACGGAGAAGAGCAGAGGAGGGAGAAGTGGGTTTGAAGAAGGGCCAAAATAATTTAGGGCTTTCCAAAAATTTCACGTACAACTGATAATAGCAGGTAAAAAAGAGAGATGGAGAGAGGGAGAGAAGGGCTCCACCAATGGTTGGGATGAAACCACTTACATCCGACGGTTCAGGAACATGGGAGTATGATGCTCCCAATACCAGGTGGGAGCATCACAGCCGGGCCCCTTGATAGGGGTCTTGAGATTCTCCTGCTAGAAACAGATTATTATCTTCTTTGTGCACTCTTTGCAGAGGTCATTGATTCATCATTAGTCACTTTATTAACTGTTTGCAAGAATTGGCTCTTCATATAGTCCATGAGTGTTAAGCCCAACACAATAATTAAGCCTACTTTAAAAAAAAACAAACAAGCTTTTTCCGAAACCTTTCAAGCTGAAAAATGAAACCATTGTCGTTTCATTTCCATTAGTTAAAAAACAATGCACCGAGTCGATTTCAAGCACCCATGGGAATAGTACTTGTGCAAAAGTAACAGGTACTTCAAAATTGGACATGGCTTCCAGGCTGGTGTGGAGAAAAACTAGGGGGGTGCAGTTTGGTCGTCTCATGGCCTTTTTTGGTCTCACCTTACCAATTTAAAGCATTCATTTAGGCCCCGTTCCGTTAAATTTCTTATTTTTTTAGTAAGTGTTTAGCTTAACCTGCACTGTCATCCACGGTATGAAATATCATCTTGGTACATGATTTTTATACCAGATGAGGGGTAGGTACCCTAGGTTTGCCTTTTCTTATAGTCACACTACACTGTCCATGCTCATCTGGGACACTATTAGCTGGGGTATTGGCAATGATTTCCAAAGTAACTTGATTCCCTCTTATGTTGAAGCCAAGTCACATAATGCGTGTATGAGTTTAAGCGAGAGCGAAATCGTGCTAAGTATCTTCCTAGAACATTTCATAGCACTAAAATTCTAGAGAGCGACATCGTGTTAAGTGTCTTCCCAGAACATTTCATAACACTAAAATTCTCGAGAGCGACGATTGTAAATAAAAGAATATAGCGATTATTGAGAGCTCTAGCGAAGAATCTTATTGGAGGACGATGTGAACTAGGTTTTGAGTCTTGAAGCCTGAATCCTATTCTCGTCAAGGGATACAAATCAATAACATATTACTTATCCATAACAATAACAATAATAATAATAATAATAATAATAATAATAATAATAACATATCGATTTCCAGAACAAGGATCAACAGCTCGAATTTAATTAACCCATTCAATTATGCACTGAAGATCCAAAATACCAATCTCCAGCAATTCCAAGTCGAACTGATATCAACTGGGTGTAATTCACAATAAAACCAATGCCATGACAAATGTTTCAAAGTCATAAAGGCAAAAATCTTGCAAGGATACACATAAATAACATCAAAAATTGTGATTTTAAGAACAATGATCAACTCGATGAAAAACTACTTCATTTTCATAAAATACAAGCTTATGACACTTTTCTCAAGAAAGACTTGGAGTGCAGACAGCCAGTGATCATACTTCAAAATAAAGGCATATCGGACTCCAGGAAGCATAACAATCAAATCACCATTACACCAGCAGATATTCTTGCCCATGAGATGTGCAGCACATTAAACCCCAAACTCAAGCAATCAATCATAACTAGCATTCAAGAATTTCAGCAATTCAGTTCGTTTACTTTCTGCGGCCTTGTCCTCCTTTGATTTATCAAGCTTCAACAGTATCTGTACCAATTCAAACGACAAAATGTATAAAAGTAACAAGTCCCTGACCCAAAGAAGCACATCATCTGTTCTATGGACCACTAGAGGCCATTTTATCAAATTAGCAAATAGCCTCACCTTCTTGCCAGAGACGGCACTGCGGCGGACACCATCCTCCTCTTTTTGGCGCCCAAGAAACTGGAAATTGTAAAACAATGAAGTCACTGGAATAGAAGTGGAATAATGAGAATCTGAAATTTTTGATCAAAATGCAGAAGCAAACCTTTGAAAGCTGAACAGGACTGCTACTTCTCTCATCCTGCTGCTTCTATATATGGCTCCATTGACAAACATAACCGAGCCAGAAACATCATCCAGGCAAGTTAATGAAACGCCCGGTTAACATGTTACATACCCCAGCTCCAATTTCGAAGAGCCATCCCATAGAAAGGCAGAAAGTATCATAAGCACCTCATATATGGAAGGTAACATGTGAATGAAACTACGTATTGTATTAACAAACTATTAAGACTATTAACATATATACGACGTAGCCAAGCTAAATGATGATGGCAAGTTGCAAAAAATAACCAAATAACAGAAACATATTCCCCCAGAGCATCAAATAAGTTCCCTTGGAAAGGAACCAAACCCTCCCCTCTCTCTCCCCCTCTCCTTATTGATGACAAAATAAGGTTAACAGATCCCTTCAGAAAACTACATATGCTACACGAGATTAACAAGAATGAACTAAGCAATATCTTCATACTGTATTTTTGAATATATTCGCTCATCCTTTCCCCCCTTTTCATATCACAATATGTCTATAAGCTATCTATCCGGAGAGAGAGAGAGAGAGAGAGAGAGAGAGAGAGAGAGAGAGAGAGAGAGAGAGAAGAAACAAGTACAGTTAGAAGTTCCCTTTCCATTTAACTACAAAACCTGCCAGCAACTAAGCCAACTACACGCCAAAACATGTTTGATAAAATACCTTCGAATCTCAATAGAGTGCAATCAAATTAAGCATACCATACACTCAAGAAATGGGACACTACGGATAAAAGTGTTGAGTGCAGAGATTAGTGGTCTACCTCTTTAATTTTATGCTTATTACGCTTGTGCCGATGACTCTTCCCTTTGTCCTTTTCCTTGCTCTGAAAGGCAAAGGCAGTAATGTAACTTAATGGCCAACAGAAATATACACAAGTGGGAAAGAAGCGGAAGAACCACCTTTTTAGGTCTATCATTTTGTTTGCGCCTCTTTGTGGGATTAGAAGCTTCATTCTCACTGTCTGAAGAGCTGTCAGATCTACATCAATTTATCCAAATGAAAAAGTCATCATCATTAAGCAACTGAACCCTATTTTTCTCAATTTCACACTATATAATGCAAAGAAATTGGATAAACATCCAGGAATTGATCTTTCCACAGCTTCTCTTTGTCGATAATTCAGAAACAGCCAAGCAGGTATAGCTGCAGATTGAGCAATCTCCTAATTTTGGACTCCATACTCAATTAGTGAATACTATTACTGCAGAACATACAGCAAAGCAATTGTATGAATGGAAAACCACTATTCTGGAGACAGCGAGGTACAACCTAAAGTTTAGTAATATCATAGCAGTTAATACTGAGCGATGGGCTACTAACCAAAATTCATGAAACAATTGAGGTGTTTCAAAAATACTTCTTGCTCTATCTTAAGAAAGACGAAGCACCTCCGAATGTAATTACAAAGTGAGGAGATATCTAAGCTTGGCTGCTCCCAAGTCATTAAGCAACAAGGTATTTCTGTTTTCTTATAACCCACAAGATTTCAAGGTTTTAAGACCTAGGATAACTTTGTGTTATTAGAAAATTAAGATGTGATATAAAACATCGGTAGAGCATTGAAAGACAAGGTAGGAGATATCTAAAAGCTTAGCTAAGCCATCCTGGCTTACAAGTTTCTTTTATAGAGAGCAGTTACAACCCTTTGTTCTAGATGCAGTGAGCTGCTACCACGCCATACAAAAATCTATTCAACAGGGATTCACTATTCAGGATCATCGAAATTGTGGTAAGGCCCATTTGACACACAACCTTAGTTTTTCCATCCAGAATATACTCTCTTTTTTTCTTTTTTTTTTTGGTCAAACGGAAATTTATATACTCTTTTTTTTTCCCTCGAGAGCAATTGCAGCCTAGTTCAGTTAACTAAGCTCGAAATTCAAAATATGAGCTACAGCATAATATAGTGAAACTTTGAAATATTTCCAAGCTCGACAAGCCAGAGTCATCTCGGCACCGATTTTAACATGAGTCTTCAGAAAGCACTTTTCCAACCAACAGACATAGCTTCCAGCTATTCTACTGCTCCTTTAATTAAAGACAAGTGACCATTCCCATTTGGCTGTTCTAAATTTCTAATCAGAGATGCCCACGAGAACTAGACCTCTACTACCATTACTAAAATCAACCCAACCTCAGCTAGGGAAGCCCCAAAATGTTAGGCTGGCTGCTGGAACCAGGCTCAAAGAATCTCCGTACGAACTTAGCTATAGCATTGATTGGCTGCACTGATGCAGCAGTATTAGCAACCATTAAAGGAACCAGGACATGAACAAAAACAAGAGGATCGCTAAAATACAAAAAATTCCCAAAAGATCCAAGCTTAGAAATATGAAAACAACAGATGTTCAGGTTTAAAATATGCACAACTCCAGGCATTGGCAAATTGACATAGAGCCAAACAAATAAAGGCTTGGATTTAGCAATGTCACAGGATCTTCTTACTTGGGGAAAAATATTCCGTCATTGAAAAAGAAGAGGAATTCGACGAAGAAGAATCTTGAAGAAGAATAAGAAGAGGAAGAATTTTGAAGAAGAAGAAGAAGGCTAACAATTTTAGAAGGAGATGCAGTCAAAATCTAATCGAGTAGTAAATAGCACGCGCGAAAATGGTCAACTTCAGTACAAAAGACATCAATAAACCCAATGGAGTAAAACAAGACACCCTATTCCACATGCAACCCGAAAGCCAAAACAATAGGAGCCCATATAGATCCTCACTTCAGAGAACAGGACACTACTCACAATACAAAATTGGTCGATAGAACAATGTCAATCCTGGAAACTCAACTGTCTAACCAGCTAAAAAACCTGCTCTCAATCTTAGGAAGTACGTCCTCAATCCCTTAGAATGTTTAACGATTTCTATGAGCCCCAATACTCCACATTACACAAAGGGGACTTCCCACATCTTCTTGTCCTTTCCTACTATATCAACTATGGAGATCCTTGATATCCAAACCTTGTATGGACCCCACAACACTAGCCACCTTCCCTGCCCCATATCCACAACCCTATACATGATATCAAAGAACTTGAAAACTGTTTCACCTCCCAATCAGGAAACCTCTCCGATTCGGTGCAACTTTATTTTCCCAAATTCAAAAGCAATCCAAGAATCAAGCACGAGACAAAAATGTGACCACGAAAACAAAGCACACGTTCTTGGTCTTGCCCTCACGTATTTCATCATCTACCTTGTTGAACAAATCTTTACTTGCATTGTTATTATGAGTCAAATGGCACGGTTGATAACCAATGAAAACAGAAAAGAGAGAAATTGTTAGACAAACTCACAAAAGGCTGGTTATTTCCCCTTGACTCCTAGCACAAGTCAGAGAACTAACCAAATCCATAACCATTCGTGGTTATCACAGCAATCAAGTGACAACCTTGCTACATAAACAATAGAGATCCATATCCTTCATTGAGTAGCTAATTTATCTCCATAAGCCCACAACTGATATCCATATCATGATTGGTCGTGACGGATCATGAAAATGCAACAATCCAAGAGAATGTCCGTCTATGTGAGTAAAGGAAGAGAAATTAAGGGTGGAAAGGACAAGTAATGTGTGTAGAAGGGAATGTGTCCATCCCTTTTAGGGAATGTCTGTCTATGTGAGTAAAGCAAAAAATGGAGCAATTTCAGTGAATACTGTCACTTTCTTTTGTTTTATATTATTGTGTTGCATCTTAACAGTTAACACCCTTTTGGGTACATATAACTCACCTAGCCATGAAATACTATTTGACAACTAATCACATACGTACGTGGTGCTAGTTTCAAAACCCATTAAAAGAAAAACTCCCGCAACTGAAAGCACTCCGAATTTTAACTCAGGAAATGTCTGCAAATTTTCTATTGCCCGTTCTGCCCCATGACTGACTATTGCGAGAAAATCCAGACCCCAAGCTTCAAACCCTTTCTATCAGAGCCGGCCTGAGCTAAAGCAGGGACAGCTTCTCAAAAAAAATTCAAATTTTAAGTGCCACCCCTATTTTGGTACCCTTTACAATAGTCTAGCAGGAAAAAAAAAAAAAAAAAGCCTGATTTTTATTTTCGATTTAGGCCTCTGAAAAGTCAGGACTGGCTATGCTTTCTTTGAAGTACTTTTGCCTAAATTAGTCAGACAAGAGCGCATAATAGACCATCATCTGATATTAGATCTAGATCGTCAAGTTAAGCAGATAAATTTGACACGGAAACCCTAGATTCAAATAAGGTTAATAATTACAACAAAGGTATAAGCTGATTTAGAGTGATTACACAATATTATGATATATATATATATATATATAGAGAGAGAGAGAGAGAGAGAGAGAGGGATGTACTCGTGGGAGGAAGAAGAATCGGAAGAGTGACGCCTACGACGGCGTTTGGCGTGGGAGCGGCTGGTCTTGCGGAGTTTTCGGGAGTCTCTGTCTTTGTTGTCTCGGCGGCGGCGGCGGCGACTGAGACGGATATCTCTGCCGGAGGAAGACGACGAGACATCGGAGGACGAAGAGGACGAGGAAGAGGACGAGGCGGCCATGAGAGAGAGAGAGAGAGGACCAAAGACGAGATCAGGGGCGAACTAGGGGTTATAACCGTACGTTGAGTCTTGAGACCCGATATTAGTGCCTCGGGCTTTGTTTGTTCCGGGACCTAAAAGTCACATACTCTCTCCCTCCCATAATATTTGTCCGATCCGCAAAACGGAGACTACAAAATAATACATTTCTTTCAAGAAAAAATTCAAATTTTTTTCACAAGTTAAAAGAACTCGTCGAGATCTAGTAAGTTGTTGAATTTTTTCCCAACTTTTCTTACAAAAATAGAATTATTTTTACGTCTCCGTTTTGCAGACCGGACAAATATTATGGGACGGAGAGAGTAATTTGTGTCCCCGTGCATAAGTGGAAGCAATAAGCGAGCGTGAAAATATATTGAAACACATCTTATCGTACTAAAATTTATAAGAACGATAATTGAGAGCACGAATGAGTACGGGGATTGAAAGCGCAAACACAAGACATTTTAAAGAACCATTTGACTAATTAACTATGTGATTTTATTTGAGGCAGAAATAGTTTTTTATATCTCCAAGTTTTCTGTACACTCAATAGGGCATGTTTGGTCAAAATCAATTTGGTATTACTATCGCCTATGTATTTTATGTATTGTTAATTTTTAGTAATTTTTATTAAATTCGGGTCAAGGTTTTTCAATTAATCGTTCATCTAAACGAAAGAAATATAAAATCTAAAAAAAAAAATTATGACCAAAACCCCTCAATAAATTTACTAAAAAATAAAAAAAATTCAAACAACATAGCTTTTTCACTATCTTTAGCGTCTGTAGACTATTTTCAACTTCGATTCATAGTGTTAAACATTTTTTATTAGACCTTGCTACAGATACAGCAACAATGGTACAACAACCAGGTAAAGATCTCGTTTGCTCCCGTTTTGGGTCCCGCAAAGATGATCGGAACCGCTCATTTTGTTTAAAACATTTCGTTTAGGGTTCCTGTAAAAAATCATCTCAATCCGATATCGGAAAATGTGTTTATGAATCATCCAACTTTGCTTTAAAATTACCTGGCTGCTGTACCATTGTTGTTGCTGTACTCCTAGCTTTATTGTTTTTTATTTGTCTGGTAGCCCTAAATGACTAATCCTAGAATTTTTTGTAACAAAGCTACACAAAAAATTCGGAAACATCATTAAAACACATCGTATTATCGTGATTCCTCTTCAAAGGATGGGCCTGACCTCGGCCCAAACAGGCCACTGTTCATTGCGGTTCGGCCTAATAGCTTTCTCAAATGATTTGGTCCATCATCTCTTATTCGGCCCTCCACAGTCAGGCATCCCACCAAAACTGAGAAAGACTAGGAGAATTAAGAGTGATTATGCGGCGCTCCCCGAGCATCACGTGGAATTGTTTACGTGCTAATCCCAATCATTTACGAAACGAAAATTTTTACGGTAGAGATATTAGCGATTCACATTGTGTGGTGGCGATATTTTATTTGTGATGAGCACCACCTGACAATGTCACGTGGTACTCCGGGAGTACCCAATAATCAGGTGAGAATTAGCTATCAAACATACTTGAAGAATTGATCATACATAAAGCTTGGATCAGCATCAAGCTGCTGCTTCTTCTTTTTTCCCCCCAATTTAGAGATTCTGGATGCAGTTTTGGACACCATCTCAATTAAATGCCAATACCTCCTTTAATTAGGGGAAAAATTGAAATAGACCCAGGCATTCATATTTCATAACACCAGGGGAGTGGCCTGACTTCTCCTTATGTGGTTGCGATTCGATCGGCATTTGTCAATGTTGTTTTCCCGCCTTCATCATAGAGAGAGAGAGAGAGAGAGAGAGAGAGAGAGAATGCGATATATGGTCTTGTCGCATGCTGTGTGGATACAAATAGGAGGTGAGAAAAACGGGCGAAATCCATTGATCCGGTAGGCAAATACTCAATCAAGCCACTGGACTCTAGGAGCTGTCTCAGTTAGTACAAACTTGTGCTATAAAGATGAGCCAAAAAAAATACTTCAGTTGTGACAAAGTATAATCCAACTGCAGAGTAGTATTTTGAAAGTGAGGGGTAGAAGCTTAATTGGGAAGTATTCATGATCGAAAGGATTATTAAATTCTCGAGTAATGGCATGCGGTTTTTTTTCCTTTTTGGCTCAGCAAAATGGTATACAAGTGGATGACCGGCTATAGTAACTTGCCTTTGGTGTGCTACAAAGACTCCATACGTGCGGTGAGCACTCTGAGTGACCAATCACCATAGGTTTCTACTGTCCCACCAAGCACTACTGGATCACAGTTGGACTTTATAGGAGGCTAGCGATTCCAATATTGGACCTCTTAACTGTTGGAAAAATTCTCGGCATAATACAAAATTCCAGAGAACGATTTCATTCACAATGTAACAATTACTAATACATAACAGAATTACAGAATGCAAATGGAAAAATACGAGATACAAACAGAAATCTTCGTAGGATGAACCGAGTCCCGTGTGGTACCACGGTCTCCTTAAGAAATATTCGCCGCCTACCGTGGGTGTTGTAGGTTGTGTCAGCGCCTTTCTCCCAGGGTTGGCTCGGCTAGACCGCAAGCCGCCGGAACACCGCCGTCGACTGCCTTGGCGAACTGACTACCGCCTGCCTACTCTCTCTCAAAGAACGAATTTCAGAACTTAGAAAATTGCTGTGGTTTCTTGTGTCTCTTCTCCAAATCCGTGAGCCTCCTTTTATAGGGTGAAGGAGGCAGAGGAGGTTCAATGCTGCAATCAATAGGCCAATGAATTGTGCCAATGAATTGTGCCAATGAATTGGGAGGTTACGGCAGTAATGCACACCATCATGAGGAAGGTTACGGGAGTTATAGAATCCCACAATCAATACGTCTATTGATTGTAGTGCGACCAGATTCAACGAACCTGGGACCGGTTGCCTCGGGAGACCCTCCAAAATCCCGGTTTCATTCACCCGAAATTCCATAAATTTCCAACAATAACCACCCAAACCACTTGGGAATAAGCCCTTTTTTTTTTTTTTTTTGATAGGCGGGAATAAGCCATTTACTACTAGGCTTCTTCTATTTATCGGCAAAATAGATTTTATTAATCTTTGAAAAAGGTTACAAAGATTAAACGGAACACTGGCATACCACGGTGATATGTATATGTTCGTTTTACTATTGACACAATGGATGCATACATGACTACACGTGAACTGCAATGTGGCATGGAATCATGGATTGATTCTAGAAGACATGATTATATATAGAGGACAGGAGAGATATATATAGTGGACATTTAGTTGCATTTTTTGCTCATGTTCATTGAATTGAGAAAATTGCATGGTTTTTACAGCAGTGATTATAACACCTTTATTTTGACAAGAAAAGGGATTTATTCAAAAACGGAAGAAAGAATCAAACAAATCAAAATACAATTTGCTAGCCTAATATATTCTTTGCCGTTGACTCCCTGAGTTTTTTGGCCTATGGCCATATTCTTCATCTTCATGGATTTCTCAACTCTTTACAACGACCTTGTTTTTTCAACGACAGAACCGCCCATAATATTTAGAAATAGGTAGACAAAATTATTGCCCCAAGACAAAAAAAAAACATCAGATCGGCCTAAGAAAACAACGCAAATATGCTTTTCTTTTTGCTTTTCTTTATGTGTGGCACGATCGGGCTAGGAGCCGGGGCAGCTGTTTGTGACACGGGCGATATGAGTACTGGGGTTGGAAGAGCTGCGACTGTTTGTGGCACTGGTGGTATGACTGGGGCTGGGCTAGGAGAAGCTGTGCTTACGGGTGGTAAGGCTATGTGATCTGAATGATGATGATTATGATCCGTTTTCTTGTCATCACCTTCTTTTTTGGCTTCATAATCTGACTTGTTACGATACGTTTTCTTCTCCGACTTATCAGCTTCGTTCTCTGACTCTATAGCCTTGGGAGTGTCTGGTGGTGGTGGGAAAATAAGGCCAGGAGTGTAGGGCACCCCTGTCGCAGGAACCCATGTACTCCCCAGTATGAAGTGGTCGGCTGTGAAGTGCTCAACCCGGGCTTTTGTGAGTTCCTTCACACCTTTCCATTGAGCACGGTTCAACGTAGAAGCAGCCGGGCCTCTGTTGTTGTACTCGGTATAGAAGCAAGTGTCGAGGGCGAAGGTTCCGTTCCAGGGCAACCATCCATCTGGCTGGATCAAATCGTCGATGTACGACTCCATGATGATTGTTCTTGAATGTTCTTTCCACGGCCGCCCAAGGTACGATTTTAGTGTGTTCCTAACAGGGTAGTACTCTGGATCTGCTGTGATGGTGCAGTTTTGGAGGACAATGCCTGTCGGCTGGCGGCTGTCTTTCCTTCCTTGTGCCGTGACAATGTTTGCCTGGTTGTCCAGGGGTTTTCGGACGATAAAGGTACAACCTTGGAACACAGAAGCGCTGTCGCCGAAAACGAAATCAATAGTGCCGGAAATCACACAGTCGCGGTAGAATTGACGATAGGTGTGCGCGTAGAGCGTGTCTTGGTAGGCATCCATGTGGCAGTTGTAGAAGACTGACATGTCAGCTCCAACACGCAGTGCAACGGCTTGGTGCTTGTCTGGACCGGCAGAGTTCTCAAACCCAATGTCCTTGGCAATGAAATAGTCTCCAAGAACAGCTGCATAGATGTACAGAAAAAAGTTTATTTTGTGCAGATAATATATGCCATCACAAGAAAGAATGAAAACTTGTCATGAAAACAAGCGAAAACGCTTCTTTATATTTCTTAACAAAAACCATAATAATTTGTGGAAATGAAAACAATCGTTCACAGAAAAATAGAAACTTGAAAACACCAGCAAACAAATCCAATGAAACGGTAAGCACATACCGACAGTTGCGGTATGGAAGGTGGATGTTCCGTCGATGAAGTTCAACTTGCCCGTGATCCTCGTCTTGGTTGGACCATCACCTACAACCATCAGATGTGTCATTGTTCTATTAAACTGCACTTGCTCTTCATAAACACCTGCCTTGATATACAGCACAAATGTCTTGTCGCTATTTTCGGGGATATCCTTCAAGGCTTCATTAATGGTCTTGTACTTCCCGGTCCCATCCTTGGCGACGATGAGGTCCGGTTTGATCTTCTTCGATTTTTTAGCAAGGAGTTTCCTCGTTCCTGCACTGATCCAACGGGGGAACCCGCCGTGCCTGACAACGTGCAACTCATTGGAGAGGAGGCGGCGGCTGTTGTATCCTTGGATGTTCAATTGCGAGAGCGCATTAGAGATCTCTGTCACCATGGCAAGGCCATTGCTTGTCAATTGCATGCCTGTTTGCAAGTACCCCTTCATTTTCTCTCCAGCATCACCTGTTGCGAAAAAAAAGAAAAGAATATGAAATTTTTTGAAGTTAACTCGTCATATAGCCCTTGATCGGGCAGAATGGTGAAGAAAAAAGATTCATGTAGCCAAATGGAAATAGTTGAGGCATAAGGCTCAGTTTGGTTTGGAATTGGATTCATCAGTACCTGTTGTGTTCTCAAACCCATCCAAGCAAGTTTCTTGGTATGTCATAGCACCACTTAGCCAAATCTTCAAATCGGCAAGCACTTCATCAAAACTGCTAGCATCGATCTGTTTGACGTCATCGAAAGACCTCCCGAGATCAGCTACTGCGGATTCAGCCAAATCCCGGCAATTTGCAAGCGCTTCCTTGGTCCTCGGATCGTTGGAAAGCTCTTGCAACAAACTCGAGTTCTGCGCAGCCTCCTGAATCTTCTCCTTCGCCACCTGGAACGCAGCCCTGATGAGTTCTCTCGGATCGGTCGCGTTTCCAGCCGAAGACGCGGTTAGGCTGTCAACGCAGACCTCCTTGTAATCGGTGGGCTCGCAAATGTTCTGGATGGCTTTGACAGAGGTGACCACCTCTTGGCGATTTGCGGTGCTTTGGTCACTGGTGTTTTGGCTGACTCCAATGGTCACAGCGACCACCATCGCCACCAATATTAAAGAGGAGATGCCAATAACGGTCAGTCTCCTTTTGCTGTCTCCCATTTTCGATCAAAAAGGTTGTTTCTAGTGTTGCCAAAGCAAAAACTATTTTGAAACGATTTTGTTTTTGGTGACCGGGAAAAAAAAAAACAACAGTTTGATGCTTAAGAGGAGGGTCCGGGAAGACGTAAAACCGTCCCCTCTAATATTTGAAAGCCCCTGCAGTGTGGGCTACAGATATCCGAGGAAGAGAGGATGCAAGGATTCATAAAAAAGGAGGAGATATGTTGAGAAGTTAGTTATTTCTGTTGGAAACTTGTGGCTTGGAGGGAAAAGAGTGGATGGAGGGTAGCTGTTGTCTTTTCTAAATATAGGAGCCAACCAAAATTTAGTTGGGCTTTCTCAATATAGACCTGTGGACAAGAATTGACCCTAAAATTATGGCAATTTGGTCTTTGAACCAGTTTAGTATGGTTTGATGGCATAACAACCGGTACACCATAGGTTGGCCCAACCCAGTCCTCCCGTAGCAGGGTTGGCTCCTCGCAGCTTTCCCGTTAACACCGACGGAAGATAGGAACCGAACTGTCTCACGACATTCTAAACCCAACTCGCATACCACTTGAATCGGCGAACAATCGAACCCTTGGGACCTTCTTCAACCTCGGGATGTGATGAGTCGACATCGAGGTGCCAAACGACTCGGTCGATAAGTGCTCTTGGGAGTCATCAGCCTGTTATCTCCGGCATACCTTTGATCCGTTGAGCTATTTTCAGCTTATCTACGTTTTTCGTATTGGTCGGAGATTGCATGGGTAATGTTATTATTAGTTATTTGTTGTAAGTTGTTCGTATGCATCACTCTTGGGTACTTGTCTAGTCTCATACACTTATAATTCGGGAGATATAAAAAGAGACAAAAATCTACATTTTGCTTCACAACTTAGAATCCAATTGGTTTTCTTTTTTTTATGCAAATCAGATTTCAGTTGCTACAATGATCATAAGATTAACATATCTCCAAATAATGCAAAGTGGTGAGTTGGTTTAGTTCTTTTTATTTTTTTGCAGCTATTACACTTTTTTTTCATAAGCAATGGGGTGGAGGAGCGGGCGACTGGTGTAGCTACCCCCAGGCCATGACCAAATGGACTCCAGCCCCATGACAAATCCCAGAAGGAATTAGTGACCCATAAGCTTAATTCAAGGGCGGAAGTAGTAAGAGGCTAACTTGGGCTGTAGCCTAGGTCAATTCTGGAAAACAAAAAAGAAAAAAAATTTATTGAAATAATTTTAGCCCAACCCATTTTGTTTTCAGCTCATCCACCATCCAAATGATCCCTCTTTGGGAAAATGACGGCCCAGGACGTATTTTGATAATTAATACCTTTTAAGGACATGCTAAGAACATTTGTTAATGAACAAAATATCCTTGGCGGGTATTAATTATCAAAACACGTCCTTGGCCGTCATTTTCCCTCTCTCTTTTAGATCCGTAATTATTCCCTTATTATGCAAAACACTGATTGATGTGCTTAGATTTGTGTTTATATTGTTAAATGCATAACACTGATTGGTGTGTTTAGATTTGCTCTTATATTGTTAAATGTAGAGCATTGGCTCATGTGTTTAAATTTTCACTAATATAGTTGATACTAAAAACTAGCTGATGTGCCAAATTTTAAAATATTAGTTTTTACAATCTTACTTTTTTAGGTTTAAATTATAATGAAACATTAAAAAAAAATTCTGGAGCTTTTTTTTGATATTTGTTTTGAGATATGTTGATGTTCAAGGGTTTTTAGAGGAGCGTTTTTTTTTTTTTGCTTTCATATTGTGCATGTTAAAGACACCACTGCATTAACTCTTAAGAAATATATATCTAATGTCCTCACGCGTCACAATCTGGACATTCACAATATGCGAGGTTAAGGGTATGTTGATGCTAGGCAATATACGCAGTACATGTAATAAATTACAAGCCTTATTTATTAAAGATTGCCTGTATGCATATTATATACTGTTTTGTCCACTGAAAAAAAAAATTAGGTTAGGCCAGGGCAAAATCAATTCCTGATTCTGCCCTTGGCTTAATTCTATATTGCTGATCCACTTAAGCGCGAGCAGAACGAAGTCCCTCCAAGTTTGTTCCTACATGGAAAAGCATACACTGAGTACAGTTGCTTTGCCAACTTGTCTACCACCAGGAGGGTGCAGCATTGCAGCTATTACACTTTGCAACATGATAAAAACAGATATATGAATTGCAGGCAACCTATTGTCTCCTTATATGGACTTGGAGATGACAAATTCGGTATTAAGAGGAAGACCAACAGATTAAACAGAATGAGAACAAGAAGAAAATAGGGCGGTGACATTTAGGAAGAAAATAAGGCAGTGCCATTTAGGATTTGTTGCGATGAGGCAATGAAGACGACCGTGTGCATTTTCGTTTGCAATGAGTCGGGAGCGGCACCAAAATTTTAGCTCAGCAGGGACAAAAACGTCTTACACAATTTTGTATACGCAACGCTATATAATATACAAATATTTATTTCGGTTGACAATTTATCGGGACTAATTTATTTTGTTTTGAACTTTTCCCGGGAAAAAAAAAAATCAACATGTCTCCTCCCTCCTCTTACTTTTCAACGTTTATAGAACTGTTTACTGGGCCACAGGCCCGCAACTGCCCCAGCATGTAATATTGCACAATTATAAGATCCATGAATTTGATAAGAGCCCACAGATATCATCATCCTTTTGACTAATCAAATTGGATCAGAATCACTTAACATCTCTAAACGGAAAGATTATCAATGTCTGCCAAGGGCCGTTTGTTAGGATTCTTGGGAATATAAGAGAGAGGGACTAGGGTAACCTGGACTAGTTTATCCGGACTCTTCTATTTTCGTGGTATGTTAGAGCCATCAAGGTCGGGTTGCTTATCCGGGCAAGATAAGTAAGAGTAATAACACCCCTGCAGGGGTCTTAGCTTATTCCACCCCACTCTCTATCGTTAGCTTATCCAGATGTAGAGAATTAACATTGAGGCCCTCCAAATCTTTTTTGTATTCTCATTACAAGAATGATACAAGGGCAACTTAGTAATTTGTCACATTATTTCTTTATCCACCAATATCAACTACCAAACAAACTCCCTCTAAACTAATCCCCTTGTCCACGTCATATCTCCTCACATTCATCGTCCACCCAAATAAACTAATCCCCTTATCCATGTCATATCTCTTTACATTCATCGTCCACCCAAAACCTTAATCGGCGGCCAAACATCGTCCACCCAAAACCTTTTTTGGCTGCCAAACAAACGCTAGTTAAAAAGCTTGGGACGCACAGGGCACTACATGGCAGTTTCCGAGCAGTTTTTCCCTCAACAAGGGCTCCTAGATCCAGAAAACGTGGCTTGGACCCTTGAGATTTTTAAACCTAAATCCGTCTAAAAGAAAGGGAACTTTTACTAGATGAGGAAACTTCAACCCCAACCAAAGACACCCTAATTACAATAGTACTAATTTTGCAATATAGAGTAATAGTAATTTCCAAGTCTTGGACCAAATCAAAAACCAACCACTCTAGGTACAGGGCAAAACTCTAACTGGCCTTCTCGTCGGAAAACTCATGTATTACCGAACAGTAATCTTCAACCCTAGCACAAATTCTCACTTCTCAACCCACCAAAATTATACTAGCCTATAGTCTCACCAGGAAACCACTCTTCATGCATTTGTTCCAACAAATATTGAACAGAACTCCCCCATATGCATTTTTGGGGGGAAAGAGAAAAATCGAACTCACATTAGCTTCCCAGATCCCGTTAGTGCCATAAAGATTACAATTCCGAAATTTGCAGCTTATGCGGAAGGTGCTCAAAATTTTTTCAATTTTGACAACTTATGCCAAAGTGTTTGTTACAACTTATTATCCAAAACATGAATTACTTTAGCTTTAGAAAGAAAGAAACGCCTGGTGCAGGGAGGGTGCTTTTTACCTTCCCCTTATGGGCTATTAATTTTTATTTCCCAGAAGTTGAGACAAATAGGAATATAATAGCATAGCATTACTTAGTCCCACCTTATTCTGCAACCCCTTGCCCTCAGGGTGTTAAGTATCTCAGGAGAAAGTAGGAATCCCAGAGAAGCAAGCAACTTGACCTTTTTGAGTCGGACACAGCAAGCCCTAAGTGCGAGCTCAAACCCTTGTACTGACACATTTGTGAGGTTCACCAGCTTTGCATCCTGCAGCCGGGACAGGTTTCCCACCAGCATGCACAGCCCAACATCTGAGATTCCGCAATGGCTTAGGTTTATCTGCGCCAACACATTTAGCTCAGTACTTGCTGCAAGAACCTTAATTATTTCAAGTGGCAAAAGCAATTGGGTATAAAACAAAACATGTTGAATATTTGAGACTGCACTACAATTAGGATTGATAAGAACTTAAACCTATGATGGGATCTAGAGGGCTAGGAAGCTAGTAGTTCTGAGCTAGCAGCTGTAGCTCCAAAGAAAGATTGAGTTAAGGATCACTCGGTCTCAAGCCTGTGCTGTGGTCCCGCTTTTCCGTTCTCCATGCATTTCAGATTTTCAGCTACATGTACACCACAGCGTCGATACTCTCTTTCGAAAGTGGGATCACCACCGGACTCCCGACTTAAGGCTTTCGTTCGGTTAAATATCTCCCCCAAATATAGGGAAATAGGAATCATAGTAGATTAGCGGCCCCCGTTCAATTGCAAGAGGAAAGCAACTGATGAAGACCAACCAGCTGCTGGCAGAGTTAGTTGATGCTTATTCCCTAGATAACGTCATTGCTTCTTCTTCGGGAAAAGAAGTTTATGACCAGTGGGCCAGCATCCCCCTTAGTTCTGAGTAGGCAGAACCATTCTATTTTGGTTCTTCTCCACATTCTTACCGGGTAATCGAGGAATTTTCCTATGATTTTTTCAACTGATATTTCGATATAGAATGATTCACTTTTATGGAGTCTGACTCATACTGATCATTACACAAACAATGCCTCTGGTTTTGAAATGCTGGAACAACCGCGAGCAAGTTCCTTCCGATACTTAGTACTCATAGTTCTTGGTCTGTGAAGATGCGTTGGCAGGTGCTCCATTTTTTCCCATTGAGGCCAAACCAAAAACTGCGCTCTAGAGATAGCTGTCCATACACCAATAAGGAACGTATGGATTCTCGAGCAGAGAGGAGCCGCGGTGGTCCCCCCCCCCCGGAACCGCACTCACGCAGGATTGCCAGAGATATACTGGAGGAAGGTGGGGATGACGTCAAGTCCGCATGGCCCTTATGGGCTGGGCCACACACGTGCTACAATGGCAATTACAATGGGAACCAAGGCTGTAAGGCGTACCGAATCCGCAAAGATTGCCCCAGTTTTTTTTGGTAATTAGCCGTATGAATGATTTTGATTTCCATTGGGACAATGTTTCTGCACAACCCTAGTCTTAGAACTCTCTTATCTTGCATGGACTGTTCTAAACTTGTGAAGTACCTATTTCAGACAGTCACACTCTGAGTAGAAAAAATAAAAACCATCCGCACACTACTAAAGAGGTGAAGTGGGTTTCTCTGTGCACAAAGTTGTACTACTTGAGTAGGAATATGATATGCTTCCAAGATTCTTAGTTGGTCATGGATTACCAAAAACGTACAAAAAAGTCAGGTTCAATTAACCTCTTACAAAGCGAAAGAAAAGACTAAAAAACTGAAATGTAGGTGATGTCTATTGACCTCTGACTGTCATGTTTTCAAATTAGGATACGTATCGTGTATCATTTTTCCCACTTTATGAAAGGTATCAGGATATGTATCGCGCACCGTAAGATGCGTTCACTAAAATCTATTGCAATTATGAGAAAAGAAGTTTTAAGGATGAAAATTTCTAAGTTTCCCAAGTGGGGTGTATCACATTGACGTGTCCATATGTCTAGGCCAAGAGAAGAGAAAAAGAGCCCTTATTATCTGATTGATGCAAAACATGATTGACATTTGTTCTTCCTTCTATTTGAGCCCTAAAGGATTGAGGTTGGGTTTTCTTCAAATGGTTTGAACAAGGCCATAATTAGATCAAGCGATTTCGATCATGTTTGGGGTTCTGCTTCCCAAAATAAGGTCTAATTTTTACATTTTTAGTCAATAAGTAATCGTATGGTACACATTGTATTGGGATATGCAATTGTATTGTAGGATACGTCATAGTATCCTAGGATTTTTATACAAAAAGTATACGAGGTAGGATATGTATAGTTTTTCTTAGGAGATAATACGAATCGTAGGATACGTATCCCATATCATAGAACAACCATGCCTCTGACATTAAAATTGTTGTTTGGAGAGAAAAAGTGTGTAAGGTGTTAATTAACCTCTACACATAATCATTTATTTATATAAGGAGATAGTTCGTTACACAATGTAATTAAGCAATGTGGGACTAAACACAATATACTAGTATAGAAGTACACTAGTATTCCAACACTTCCCCTCACGCTGGGAAATAGTTATCACGCAAACCCAGCTTGTCACATAACATCTCCAACCGGGACTTAAACAATGACTTGCTGAATATGTCAACCAATTGAGCACTTGTAGACACGAAGGGAGTTGCTATAACACCATCAGTCAACTTCTCTCGCACCAGATGACAATCAACTTCGATATGCTTAGTCCGCTCATGAAATACAGGGCTGGACGCATGTGAATTGCTGCTTGGTTATCACAATATAAATTCATAGGCAATTGCACATTGAATCCTATCTCCTCAAGAAAAGATTGCACCCACACAATCTCACATATGGTGTGAGCCATGGCTCTATATTCTGCCTCTACACTAGACCGTGCAACCACGGTCTGCTTCTTACTCTTCCAATTAACAAGATTGCCACCAAGAAAAACACAATATCCAGTAGTTGACCTCCTTTCAGATGGGCATCCTGCCCAATCAGAATCAGTGAAAGCCTCAATATGCAAATGACCATTAGCTCTATAAAATAGACCACGTCCAGGATGAGACTTGAGATACTTGATAATTCTAAGGACGGCTTCCCAATGTGGCAAACGAGAAGCAGACATAAGCTGACTCACAATACTCACTGCAAATGAAATATCAAGACGTATAATAGTGAGATAATTCAGTTTACCAACCAAACGGCGAAATTGGTCAGGACTAGACAGTGCCTCCCCTTGATCAATGCATAGTTTGACATTGGGATCCATAGGGGTATCGACAGGTTTCGCCCCCAACAAACCAGTCTCATCTAGGATATTCAGCACATTTCTTCTGCGATAAACTAATACCATCTTTAGATCGTGCCACCTCGATACCTAAAAAATATCACAATCCACCCAAGTCTTTAGTATGAAATTGACTCTGCAGAAAGACCTTCAACACATCAATACCTTTCTTGTCGTCACCCGTAATAATAATATCATTGACATACACAATCAATAATACTTTGCCTCGAGTAGATGTGAGAGAAAACTGAATGATCAGACTAACATCGATTCATACCAAATTTCAAAGCTGCATCACTGAACTTGCCAAACCAGGCCCTGGGAGACTGTTTAAGCCCGTAAAGAGCTTTATGAAGACAACACACCTGAGAACGCTCCCCCTGAGCAACAAACCCAAGTGGTTGCTCCATATAAACCTCCTCAAGAAGGTCGCCATGTAAGAAAGCATTCTTGACATCCAATTGAAATAAGGGCCAGCCAAGATTGGCTGCAAGAGAAATAAGGAGACTGACAAAACCAAGCTTCGCAACTGGGGAAAAGGTCTCAGCATAGTCAACACCATAAGTCTGGGTGTAGCCTTTAGCAACAAGGCGAGCTTTGTAACGCTCAACAGACCCATCAAGATGATATTTCATAGTGAATACCCAGCGGCACCCCACAGTGGATTTTCCAAAGGGTAGAGGAACCAACTCCCAAGTCCCATTATCATGGAGTGCAGAGATCTCCTCTTCCATAGCTATCTGCCACTCAGAAATAGACAAGGTCTCCTGAATAGTTTTAGGAACAAAGACAGAGAAAACAGAGGCAGTAAAAGCACGAAGGGTGGGGGATAGATGATCATAAGATACAAATTTAGCAATAGGATGAGAGATAGTACAAGTGCGAATACATTTACGAAGAGCAATGGGAAGATAAGGTGGAACAGCAGGGGCCAAAGGAGGTGGACTCAGATCTCGCAACGGAGAAGAAGGCTCAACGGCAGGCGGAAGCGGTGGTGGTGCAGCTTTGGCATGGCGAACATATACCTGCATCAGGGGGTGCTACTTTTGAGGTTGCCCGGAAAGAACCAAAATATGCATATACTCGGACTAATCCACATGAGGTAAAGTCGGGAAATAAGGTAATGACTCATGAAACGTAATATCAGCATAGACAAACTCGCGATGCATAGTGGGAGAATAACACTTATAACCTTTTTGAGTCCGAAAGTACCCCAGGAAGACACACTTGATAGAGCGTGGATCAAGTTTATCGCGGCCGGGATCAAGGGCATGAACATAACACGTGCACCCAAAAATTTTAAGAGGTAAAAAATATAAAGAACAATCAGGGTGCAAAATACTATAGGGAATCTGTCCCCAAGAACGCGAGAGGGCATGCGATTCATGAGATATCCGGCAATAAGGACGGCGTCGCCCCAAAAGGATTTGGGAACCGTTCTCTGGATTAAAAGGGCTCGGGCAACCTTGGTCAAATGACGTATCTTGCGTTCGGCAACCCCATTCTGTTGGGGAGTGCGAGAACACGAAGATTGATGAAGAATATCATGCTCATCAAAAAAAGCAGACAAAACATTATAGAAATATTCACCAACATTATCAGAATGAAAGATACGAAGAGAAACATCAAACTGAGTCTTTATTTCCATATAAAAAGATTTAAAAATGGAGTACAAGTCTGACCGGTTTTTCATGAGATAAACATAAGCAAGCCTAAAATAGTCATCCACAAAAATAACAAAATACTGAAAACCACCACGTGATGAAACACGCACAGGACCCCAAATATCGGAGTGAACTAAATGAAAAGGATGAGACACTCGACTCTCTACTCTAGGTGGAAAAGAAACACGATGGTGTTTACTGAACACACAGACTTCACATGGCAAAGACTGAAGACTACGACACGATGGAACTAACTGTTTCAGAGTCTGAAAGGAGGGATGACCAAGACGGCAGTGATGTTCATAGGGAGATACGGAGGCCTGAAGAGCAACCGAGGCAGGAGGTTCGCCAGTGTCAAAATAGTATAGACCACCACGCTCAATACCGCCACCAATCTTCTTCCCCGTCCAAAGATCCTGAAATACACAATAACCAAGAAAGAATGTAACCGAACAATTTAAGGATTGGGTAAGTTTACTAACAGACACAAGACTATGGGGAAAACGAGGAACATGTAAAACAAAGTCTAAGGTAAGAGAAGAATGTAAAAGAACAGAACCCAAACCAGCAATGTCAGAAGAGGAACCGTCAGCCAAGGCGACATGAGAAGGCTTCACAAGAGGACGAGAACCAAAGAGGTGGATGGAGTGGCCAGTCATATGATCGGTAGCACCAGAATCAATAACCCACGGAGTATTAGTGGTCAGGCCAGCAAAGGTGGAGCCTTTCTGAGCGAACGTAGCAGTGGAGGAGGAGGGCACATAAGAGGGTGGCTGGGCGGCCATTAAGAATCCAACAATACTCAACCGTATGATTAGTACCATGGCAATAGGTGCAGTAACGACCAGGGGCACGACCACTATTACCAGAGTCACGACTACGACCACCACTACCAGAGTCACGACTACTAACAGACTACATCGGACCACGGTTACCAGAATCACGACCAAATCCACGGCCAGGAGGGCCACGATGGCCTCCCCCAGACTCTCAACCACCATGAGAAGAAGTACCACCACGAGGGACCATGGTTACCAAAGCCGAGCGGGCAGCAGGAGAAAATCAACAGCACTGGGGTCAGAAACAGAGGCTTGGTGGATGCGACTAAACACCTCACTGAGAGAAGGTAAACCTCTATCACCCAAAAGATTAGACCAGATAGAAACATAGGTCGGCGAAGGTAACCCAAACAGAAAACGAGCCACCGGCAAGCACTCACGCTGACGCTCCATAACCCGAATATTTGAAGAAATGGGCTCACCAGTGTTGAGCTCCTTACAAACGCCGCAGAACTTGGCATAATACTCCTCTAAGAATAAGTTGCCAAGGTCAAGAGAAAAGAATTGTTGATGAAGAGCATAAATCCAGCGGAGATTATCAGCCCCAAAAAACATCTCCTTAACTTCATCCAGACTTTCTTCGCAGTAGATAAGAAAACCAGAGTATTCTTAATATTTTCCTCCATACTATTCCAAAGCTCAACCCTAATCTTAGCATCCGCAGGAACCCAAGCACCATAGGATGCGACAGTCGCTGCAGGAGGATCATCAGTAAGGTAATGGTATTCTGATTCCCCCACATAATAAACCTCAACAGCCTTAACCCAAACAGCATAATTTCGACCATTCAACAAAGTGGAGGTAATAGATAACCTCTCACGAGACCGAGAAGAACGACTAACAGCGGAAGTAGAACTAGAGACAGATTCAGTACCGGAGCCCATGGCAAATAAAGTCAAGAGCTAGAGAAACCAACAATCAATAAACAACTGAAAATAGAGAGGCTGCCATTATAATCACATGTGATCCGAAAAACACCAATGGCTCCACCAATAAAGGAGCATATCAGCAGCCCAATATAAACCACTGGGGAACAATAAAACCCGAACCAGACTGAGCTAGAAATACCATTAACGGAGATAGAAGCTGAGCATTAACGGAGATAGAAGTAACAAATCAACAGATTACGTCAGAAAACAGAAGGTATACCACAAGAGTCATGCAAAACGGCAACGAAGCCACAGATCGGAGTCTGAAAATAGCAAAAATTAGGAAACCCAGGTTGGTCGAGTACAGGCAGAGTCGCAGGAGGCCGGAAAATGTACGAGGCGGCCGGCGAGGACTGGGCTTGGGGCGCCAGTGGTCGACGAGTGTTGGGTGGCGCAGAGGAGGGGTCGCCGGGGGCTGGGTAGGGCGGAGGGGGGGTCACCGGAGGCTGAGTAGGGCAGAGGAAGGTCGCCGGAGGCCGGTGTGATGGCGGCGAGGGGTGGGGATGGATCGCCAGTGGTCGACGGGCCCTAGGTGGGTGTTTATAGTGGTTGTCAGCACTGGAACTTGAGGCGTTGATGATGTCGGCACTGATTTAGGGCTGGAGGTGGTAGTCGGCACTTGATTTAGGGCTAAGGGTGGCTGGCGGTTATGGGGGGTTGTCGTGGTGGGTATCGGCTATAGTGATGGCTGTCGAAGGTGAGGATTTATGGTTCCAAGGGCAGTTTAAGAAACTGTTCTGATACCATGTTGTTTGGAGAGAAAAAGTGTGTAAGGTGTTAATTAACCTCCACACATAATCATTTATTTATATAAAGAGATAGTTCGTTACACAATGTAATTAAGCAATGTGGGACTAAACACAATATACTAGTATACTAGTATTCCAACAAAAATCAGATAAATCTGACTATTAGAGTAACACAGACCCTGAAATCCGATAACAGTACCCCAGGAAAAGTAACATAGGGTCTCTCTTCAAATTTGCTTTTCAAATCAATTGAAAACCTCACCACTGCAACATGATGAGAAGAATGAACAAGAAATCCAACTGAAAAAGATAGAAAGCAAACCTGCAGTAAACTCCTCGAGTAGTAGGCAAGAGACCAGAATCCTGAATCATTGATGTTCTCACAATGTTTGAGATCTAATGCTGAAAGTCTCTTGCACCCAGCTGCAAGTGCGGTGAGACCTTTGTCCGTGATGTTCACAAGACCACGCAACTCCAAATCCGAGAGTTCCTCCACCTGGCTTAAGTACTGCAGCCCTCGGTCGGTAACCTTATTACAGTAAGACAAATTTAGCTGCTTCAACTTCTTGCAACCACTTGATAAAGCAGCTAGTCCGTCGTCCCCAATTCCAGTACAGCTGGAAAAAAAAAAAAGGGCCCAATGAAGAAATAAAAACAAAAATGAAATATCAACAACCGCTTCAATATAAATGATAGCAATAGATTATTGGTGAATTATTACCGGTACAAGTCGAGTTCACGAATCTTGGAGCAGTTTGAAGCAATATGAGACAATCCCTTGGCTGATATGTTGGTACAAAGTCCTAATTTCAAGCACAAAAGCTCCGAACATTTGGACAAATATTGGAGTCCTGCAAAAGAGGGAAGAAAAAAAAATATCACATTCAAGTAGGGGTGGCAAATGGGCAGGTTTGGGCCAAATTGGGTGTGTTATAAGTGGGGTGGGTCTTTAATGGGTCACTGACCCATTTAGAACCCATTAGTTATGACCTCAATTACCCATACTAACCCGACCCATTTATTTAAAATTAAACCCGACCCGCCCATTGACCCAATTACATATATATTTAAATTTTAAAATGAATAAAATATCCATGTACACTAAAATGACCATATTACCTCTATACATCTAAATAACTAAAATACCCAAGTATCTAGCAACACCATACAAAACATAGAATGAGAGAAGAGAGAGAAAATGGTAAAAAGAAGTTAACATTTGCATTCTCCTCTTTTCTTCTTTCTGCTATAATTGATGTTGAGGAGAAGATTGATTTTAGTTCCTTCGAGAAATTTTTCAGTGCTAGGTGGGTATATCCCATGTGGTACCCGTTCAACACATCCGGACCGCCCAATACACTTTTGGACGGCTCAGATTGAAACCCTCTCTCTCCTCTTACCCCAACACTTTCTCTCTCCTTTTCCTCTCTCCAAATCAAAGCCGTCCAAAAACGCAATGGACGGCTCGGACGCGCTAAGCAGGGACACGTGGTACCCACCTAGCACTGAAATTTTTTCCAGTTCCAAGGGATAGAGAGAGATCGTAAAAATTGGAAAGTAGTTGGTTTGTTCTGTACTATTGGAAGAGAGAGAATGTAAGAATCAGATGCTTTAGTAGTTGGATTTGTTCTGTACTATGAGAGAATTGGTTAGTAGGGAGAGAGAGAGTGGAGCAGATGACTGGGAGGGTATGAACGTTCGCACATTAATACTAAATCAGGAGATCGACTGAAAAGGGTTTATTTAGCCGGGTCATGTTCATGACTTATTGGGTCATCTACGTTGACCTAATTAAGACCCAATTAATAAATGGGTTAGATAGGTTCGACCCATTCTAACCCAATTAATAAATGGGCTGGGTTGGGTCTATTTTCTAATGGGTGGGTCTGGGTTGATTAATAGATTTGGGTTTAATTTGCCACCCCTACATTCAAGTAATTTGTCAAGGATAATGATATCTTTTGATCTCCTTTGATCATATAAGCAAAATGGAATATTTCTTGGACCTAGCACCGTAGTCAAAATGCCAAAAGGAGCAAACGAAGTAGATACGATTATGGCACACTAAGAAATAGAAAGTATGTCGGTTCAAAAAAGACAACCAAAGTATGTCCCAAATGTACAATCCGAATACTATGAGATTGAACGTATTTTACTTTAAGTTCTTTGAATAGCCGAAAATCACAAGA
Source organism: Rhododendron mucronatum var. ripense (assembly GCA_019656295.1). Lineage (NCBI taxonomy): Eukaryota > Viridiplantae > Streptophyta > Magnoliopsida > Ericales > Ericaceae > Rhododendron > Rhododendron mucronatum. The sequence goes on from BPLT01000018.1 coordinate 90,095, forward strand.
AAAAAAAATGCACCACATTTGAGTTTACCTGCATCATTAACTCCAGAGCAATCTGTGAGATCAAGGTCCTTGAGTAGCAAAGAAGATGACCCGAGGATATGAAGACTCTTCTCCGTGAGCAAATTACAAGATTCTACTTTAAGGGATAAAAGACTTCTGCAATACTCAGCTATTGCTGATACTGCCGCATCAGTAATGGAATCACAACATGTCAGATTAAGAATCTTCATATTTGGACAAGCAGATACTAGCTCAACAAGGCCCTTGTCTGTAACTCCTTTACATTTGCTCAAACCAATTTCAACCAAAAACTTGCAATTGGTGCTGATGATTTGGAAGGTAGAATCTGAAACTCGAGCCCCATCAATTCTTATCCTATTAAGATTCTTCAATTCCTTCAACCGGTGGAGAAGGGTTGTGGAAAGTTCCTGATGCATATGAAGTTCCAATTTTAAGCTTAGTATTTGAACCAAAGGAAAAAATCACAAGTTGAGGAAAGAAATATGAATATACATCTGGATTCTCCCGAATGCAAATTCACTCACTAAAAAACAGTAACCCGCATCTAGCTGCCTCAGACCAATATGTCCCCTAATGACAGAGACTAAGCCAAATGAACTGACTTTGTCACACCTTGATACATCCAGAACCTGCAATTTCGACAATAGTACATAAATGAAAATGTAAATTTATTATCAAACCAATGTCGGTGTGATCTATATAATTTCCAGCTCTTCCGCATCTTCCACCCATAAATGTAAATGAAAAGCACTTTCCAGAAATGTGACATCTATGAAAATGTCATTGTGCTTACCGAAGTATATCAGTAGGTTTGAAATTAAATTTTAATCGTCAGAAAGCATATCTTATCTAACCCGTACAATTTGATAAGTATTTTACAGATGCATTCAACACATAGAAGGATTTTAAAGAGAATTCAAAACGATTCATTTCATATTTGTTTCTGATTTACCTTTATTCTTTGTTTTTTATTTACCTTTATTCTTTGTTTTCAGTTAGTATATACTTACACCAAGTAACCATGTTTCATTACTGCTGAACTTGGATCTAAACATGCTTTCCCACAACGTAATAGACTGACATTATCGACAATGAATAGGGAAAACATAGAAAAACGGAAATAGACTGGATAAGTTTTTCAATAAGTTGATATATTTTCAATAAGTTGATATATTTTCTTTCACATATTGTCATGGTGGGTTTAAATACGAAAGTAACACAAAAACAATTCTTAAACAACAAACCAATGGCCGCTGATGTGTACCGTGAGGAAAACATTGGCTTTTGGCCACAGTTTTGAGTAGGCCACAATTTTTGGAAACATAACCTAAAATTGCAACACAACTATACATTTTAAAATGTTCGTTGGAAAAGGTTTCCGCTCTGCCCATTAAAAAAAAAGAAGGGGAAAGAATAGCCTGCCATTGCATAGTTCATCTTCACATGTTTGAAAAAGGCCAATCGAGTCAACATGGGTTTATGATTAAACTCTCAAAGGCACCTCCCCTATTTTTCACAAGGTCCAGATGACTTGGTTCTACACTTGAAAACCTCCAGCCTGTTATTTTATGAAGACCCACTTTTTGGGGGGAAAAAAGTGTCCAACAAGTTGAAAAACATTCATCCGTTTCAGTACATATTGTTTTCATTATTTTAATTTCAAAGCCCTCTTAAAAGATTTCAAATATTCCTCCAAAGGTTTTATTCATAAAACTTGGAGGGAGAATTAAATTGTAAACAAGTAGTTAAAAAAAACCTCCCCATGAGATTTTGCCTTAGGGATCCACCCGGATTAGAGAACATAACCCATTCAAGAGATGTGCAATGCTAATCTTCAAATTAGGAGTCATAAATAGCAGGTGTTTTGGCTTGAAATGAAAGGACGCTGATATGAATTTATAAATAAAAGCTCTTCAGCCATAGCTTTACCGATTCAAACAACAAATATTAGCAGTAAAGAGAATCCCATATTCCAAGTAACAAACTTTGGATTCAAATGTTACTTTGGCGAGGCTAAAATTGGAAGTGAGGCAAATTCCAGACTGCTTAGATAAGTATACGAATGTTTCAACACATCTATCACTCTATATCATAACATGTGGGTGCATGTGCTCAAACACAAGGTGGAGCTCAGGTGTAAAGTTAACTTATCAAATATTAATTAAACAACTTATCCAAAATAACAATTTAAAAAGAAAAAACAAACTTATTGTTCGAAATTTATTATTTTAATATTAAATTTCTTTACTTTTTTGGTGCTAGACTTTTACAAGTCATATGTCTATGTGGAAGGCTCTTATCTTGAGCTTCTTATTTTGTCACTGACACATGACATAGCATTTAATTGAGTATCCACTTGCAAAATCAAATCTTATCTTGATATCACAAAATCCACTTGCAAGATCATATCTGATTTTGAGATCATTGCATTTATTTGGGTGTTGGATATCTAAGTGCAAATCCAGAAAAATCAGGAGCATATCTATCTGGGAGATTTAACCATTAAAACGAACTATTTTTTTTTATAAGTAAATGATTATATTAGCAACGAGGCATTAAGGGAATGTTGCACATATACAAAAAGAGGCTGAAGACAGAAAGGCCCTATACACCAACTATGTGAATTGAAACGAATAAACCAATCTAAAAACTGACCAAGAGAAGGATTACACTTTCTTTTCTCCCAGCTATACAAGCTATTCACCAAAAAACTTTTAAGTCTAACCAATGAATTTTCGATTCCTTCAAAACATCTCGAATTTCTCTCTCGCCAGATAATCCACATCAAGCAAAGAGGAACCAGGGCCCAAACATGCTGTCTACTCTTCCCAACTCTGACGCCCCTCCACGCGATTAAAAGTTCCACTACATTCCTCGGCATAGCCCATAGCAACCCAAACCATGATAACACCAAGCACCAAAGCTCCCATGCCACCGCACAATGAATGAGGAGATGATCAACCGTCTCCGCATCCCTTTTGCACATACAACACCAATTAACAATGATTCTCTTCTTTCGAATCAAATTGTATAGAGTAAGAATCTTGCCTTGGGCCGCACATCACACAGAAAAACTCACTTTCAAAGGCACCCTAGTTTTCCAAATTGCTATCCAAGGGAAAGAAGTATTACCTAAATCACATAACGATTGGTAAAAGAATTTCACCTCAAACGATCCTGATTTAGCCAACTTCCATCACATCTCCTATTCCACAAGTATTATACACTGTAGCAATCAAATATAACAACTCCTCTTCCCAATCAAGAATGTCCCTCCGTAACTGAATGTCCCAAACTGTAGCGCCATCACTAACTTGAAGATAATTAGAAACAAATGCCTCCTTGTCACAAGCCAAACTATGATAATTAGAAACAGATGCCCCGCTGTCACAAGCCAAACTATAAATACTCGGAAAGGAATCTCAAAGGCTCACATCCCCACACCACATGATCCCAGAACTTCACCCTTCTCCCATTGCCAACCACCATATGAATATTCTTTGCAAAGGCATCCCATCCATTCATGATACCCCTCCAAAGTGCCACACCATAGGGCAAGCTCACAGTGAGGGAAGACCACTCTCCCCATCCACATCCATACTTTGCTATCACCCCTTTCCTCCACCATCTCTTCCTTTCACATGCAAATCTCCAAAGCCACTTATCCAACAAAACTTGATTCAATAGTTTAAGCTTCCTCACTCCCAAACCTCCCTTTCTAATGGGAGCACAGACCGTATCCTAATCAACTAAATGATACTTAAACTCTTCCCCGACTCCTCCCCAAAGAAAGTCCCTTTGTATCTTCTCAAGTCTCTTAGCAACCGAAACTGAGATGACGAAGAGAGACATAAAATAGGTGGGTAAACTTGAGAGCGTACTTTTGATTAAAGTCAATCTACCTCCTTTTGGAATATGTTGGCGCTTCCACCCTGGCAATCTCTTTTGAAATCTTTCCACAACTGAATCCTAAGCTTACTTTGATTTGAAGGATGAGCCCAACGGCAAACCCAAATACGACGCCGGTAATTGCGCCTCCCTGCAACCCAAAACCTGAGCAAGAGCACCAATATCCTCCACCGCTCCTACTGGGATCATCTCCGACTTTCCCAAATTTACCTTCAGGCTGGAAACATTAATGGAACTATTAAAGCTTGGTTTCTTTCGTTTGTCCAATTTGCCCTTTCTGATGCCTGTATAAAGCATGCATAAGTGGTTTTGTATGCAAGAAAAATCCAAGCCAAGAAGCCGAGAGTTAACTCCACTCAACACTTAGTCTATTTTTCATATCTTGTTCTTCCCTCAAACATTTGTTCCCCTAATAAAAATAGCCTGTAAGTTTCATATACGTACAGGAGACTTATGGGCAAAGTGTAAGGGTGTTTTATTTATGAAGCTTTGGGTTCTCCTACTTGTGCAGACTACAGAGTAGGACCAAACCAGACGATTAATTATCGGACTGTTTTATTCTGGAGGGGACAAGTAAGAGTTTTTCTGATGCACCGGTTTGTTACCGTAGAGGGCTTGAATCTCCTTAAAGCAAGCGAGATTTCCGTGACTCAGTCTGTTAATTTGTCCATTGTAATTTTTTTTTTTGGGTGTAAATTGTTGTAATTTCACCAACACTTACTAATTAAACCACAAGGTAGTGTGGCTTCTTTCAATTCTATTTCACTCACAGTCAGCTCATTGTTAGCAATTTTCTCAATGACAAACACAAATCAGAAAAAAAATCTCAAAACGGACCAGACAGGTTTTAGAAAACATATCAATGGGTTTCATTTGCAGGTAGCAATTTTGCATACCCCAACATGTTCTTCATGAGTATAAATCAAACCTGAAGTGAAGGACACCCATGTCCAAGAAAGCGCAATCCATTATCATCCACCAATCCACACCCCGCCATAGCCAACACCTCCAACTTCTGCAACGTTCCAATCGCTTGAATCGAGTCACTCGTCACCTTCAATAACCAAAAAAAAGTTTTATCAATCCCAATACAAAGTATTCATGTGTTCCCATCTAGTCTCCATCTTCCTCAACTTGGTCTAATTTTGGGTTGTTGTGGGCCATCTAGACCTCCAAATGTTCATCGAAACTATCATATCTAAGTCCGCTGAGAATATCATCGTGTAAAAATAAACTGAATCCGACATCAATAGATATGTGAACCAAACATATGAACATCTGTCAAAACTTAAACTCCCCACAAATGTGACTGGCCCATAGTTACTATGATCAAGTTAATTTTTCGCGTGATGACATATTCTCGTTGAACAACCTTGTTCTTTGATCAGCTTCTCGTTGAACAACTTCGATCATCATGTTGGTCCCGTGTACGACCAAAAACAACCCAAAACTGAACGAAATGGGACATACAGACTCCATGGGAACGGCAACCACATTGTTTTAGGTATTTAGCCGTTCATAAAAAACAAAGAAAAAAGTGACACCCAATCACTTATCCTATTTCAAGCACGGTCAGTGCCAAATATTGCATCCAAATATAGTGCACAGAAAATGTTACTTCTATCACTATAATGATATTGATTTGTGGGCCTCAAGCGCTGAAAAAGAACCGAGGTACTCTGAGGCTTGGCTCGTGCAGTAATCAAGATTAATTGAAGCTCGAGTCTTAGGCTTGTGGGGTAAGTGAGTCGAGCTCAGCACTACAAAACTCGACCTGGCTTGAAAAAGCTCAACTCGTTTGTATCGACTCGTTTATAGAAATACGACCTGATCCCGAGCATGAGTTTTAGGCTCATTAGTAAACAAGCTCTTGTTTTAGGTTCGGCTCGATTAGTAATCAAGCTGAACTCAAACTTGAGTCTTAGGCTCATATAATAAACCAGCCGAACCCAACACTCCAAAACTCGGCTCGAACTTGAAAAAACTTACATTTGTATAGGGTCGACTCTCATTTGTATAGGCTCGACTCGTTTATAGATGCACGAGCCGAGCCTGAGCGTGAGTTTTAAGCTAGTAAACGAGCTCATGTTCTAGGCACGTTTAGTAAACAATTTGAGCTCAAACACTACAAACGAGGTTACGTTACCTTTAGAAATGAAATGTCAAGTTGTTTGAGGAGAGGACACTTCGTACACAAAAGCCCAACCCCTAAATCACTAATCTCCAAACACCACTTCAAACTCAGCCTCTCCAACCTCCCACACCCCACCGCTACCTTGGCCAACCCAACATCGCTCAAATCCAAGCACTTATCCATCCTCACATCCCTCAACCCTGCCGCACCGGACAGCGCTGCCGCCTCCCTGTCCCCGAACCCGCAGCAGTACGACACGTCCACCGCCTCCAACCCGGGGCACGCCCAGACCAGGACCTCCAGCCCGCCCGACCTCAGCCCTGCCGCCCGGCTCAGGACCAGCCTCTTGATCCCCCGCATCCACTCGCCGCGGCGACCGCGACTCAGTAGGGCGGTCACCGTGGCGTCATCGACGCGGGGGCAGACGGAGAGGTCGAGAGTTTCGAGTTTTGGGTATTTTCGGAGGAGGCCCGGGAGGAATTCGGGGCGGAGGATCCTGAGTTGGGTGCGGTGGAGCGAGTCGAGGCGGAGGAAGGCGCGGCAGGCGGAGCGGAGGGATTTTCGGTCGGAGTCGTCAGGGAGGTGGGAGAGGACTTGGAGGAGGAGGTCGTCGGTGAGGAGAGAGAGGATCGGAGGGGACTCCATTGGAGCTTGTTGGAACTTGAAGGGTCTGTTTTGCTGTTTTTCTTTTTGGGGTTCAAAGGCTGATTTGAGTGATTTTTGTCTAGGTGGGGACGAACAAGAAATAGAGCAGGCGGAGGTCGACGGACGAGGTGGAGGCGGGCGAGTCGGGACGCGGAAATCGTAACGAGGAGTTCATTGTTTTGTTACTGGCCGTGGAGGTTTGTGCGATGTTGATAAAGGCTGGTGGGGGAGAGGTTGTGTTTAGAATTTTGCACTGGAGAGAGAGAGAGAGGAGGGGGAGGCTGTAGTTATGCTTATGCAGAGAGAGAGAGAGAGAGAGAGAGAGAGAGAGGTGGTGTGGGCTTGACGAATTTTTGACCTTGGGTGAGTGGGCGGGGCATTATTTGCCGCATTTAGGTCTGGTCATGTGCTTGATCACGTGATTAGGTGTGGTAAAATTACTGAATGGACCTTATCTTTTGGGATGCATCTTTATGGTATGTGTTGATTGATTCCACATAGACCCCAAAAAATTCTCAGCACCCCTTAAAAATATTTGGTATTTTATTTTATCTTTCTATTGACTCTGAAATAACCTAACCTTTAATCAAATAAAAATAATTTGGCACTCCATTTTTTGATAGATGTACTGCAAAATTTATCTTCTAGTGTTTTAAAAATTAAAATGCACATATAAATTTTTCAAAGCACATTAAAAAATAAATTTTAGAGTGCATTTATCAAAAAGTAGAGTGCTAAAATTATTTTCTTAATATAAATAAAATATAATTACTATCTACGCCGATCTATAAGGTGCACCGGGCACCAATATTGTCATCCTCCCTTGCTTCTTTTTCTCATCAAGCAACCACCAAGCCATTTCACACTCCATGTTGCTTTTCCAAAGCATAATGAACTGAAACAGCTTGAATAAAAAATTATTAGAGAGTATTATTTGCTCACATTTATAATCTTCAACAGATGTTTTGAATTTGAAATGAAGTATTAATAATTTTGAACATTCTTTTTGGGACACAGGAAATAACAAATTATTTAACATAACATTTACAATGATTTATATCACTTCCCACGTATCTAAACTTGACATTTAAGGTGGGAGCTTGTGGATTGGAAGAGAATTTTGTCATTTACAATTCTTAATTCTTATCCTTCGATATTAACTACTCCTATAATTAAAGAAATTTCAGGAGGGTATTTGGGGAAATATAGCAGCAAGGACAACGCACAAAAGAGGAAGTGGGGAATAAACGGATCTGGAACGTTGGATAAAATTCTCCCGGATGGGAATGAACGGCGAGATACGAGGGCGGTGGACACGTCGGCTAAAGTGGGTGTAGATGTTAGTGTTGCCGTGGTACTTGATCGTATAGTGGGGAAGGGGACCTTCTAGGAAAGCGGGGAGGGGAATGCTATTGGTAAGATTTGCGGGCCCCACTAACGTGCAACGACCGTACCTATCTGCAAAACTTGAAATGAGAGGTAGAGAGAGAGAAAGAGAGACAGCGATAATGTTTCCTTGGAGTGGAGCTGGGTGCGTGGGGACCACCGACCTTTTGAAAGAATCCCCTGCACAATCACGCGACTTTGGCCTGGGACCCACTGGGCTGAGGATTTTAGGAAAAAAATTCGACCTAAATTCTTTCTACTACCGCTCCATACGTATTTGTGGTTCCCAACCCCAAGTATGTGAAGCGCACGCATCTATCCATCTATCAATATTCTAAGCAAATGTATGTGAGTCTTCAAAATCTTTAAACTTCAATCCCAAATTTCTAGAATTTTAAAATTTTAAAAAATAAAAGAGAGGGGAAAAAAAACGTGGGAGAGGGGGGAGAGAGAGAATATAGAAAGGGGCAGGGGAGAGATTTTAGGGAAATGATAAATAAAAATCATACTTTTTTTTTTTGTTTTTCAAAATCTATATTGATATTTTTTAAAATTATATATTCTACTAATTAGAGTTGTAACTTTTTGACGCACGAGACAACAAAAATTTCACATTAAAGTTTTGTTCTATTAATTAGCAGTGTGTCTGTTCGATACATATGAGCAAAAAAATAACAATGTGAATTTTTTTGTCACGTGCAAATGTGCACACCATTATATGTTATCATGTGGATATCATGGAAAAAGTGCTATCGTGCATTGATTATGTGACTGTGAAAAAATTAAACTATCTTTTTCATTATATAGCGTTGTGCCCGTCCAATACACAGGGCCGAAAAAATACCATTGTGACTTTTGAGTTGAAGCCAAAAGCCTCTCAATCGTAAATTCATAGAATTTTGAGTTTTTTAAAAAAGAACAAGAGATAAACGTAGGTGGGATGAGAGAGAAGGGGGAGAGTGGGAGATGGAGGCAGAGAGATGTGGGGGTTGAATATAGAGGAAAAATTAGGTGCTGTTTGATAAAACTGAAAACTGAAACTGAAAGCTGAAAAATTAAGTACTGAAAACTTAATGCTGAAATTTTTAAGCTGAAAAGCTGTTTGATAAATATATTAAGTACTGAATTTAAAAAAATGATGAATTAATTTTGTTCTAATTCTCTCTTAATTTCTAACGGTCACAATATACTTTTAGTAATGGTGGTGGAGTGGTGGAGGTGGTAGGAGTGGTGGTGTAGTGCTGGTAGTGGTGGTGGTGGTGTAGTGATGGTAGTGGTGGTGGAGTGGCGGTGGTGGTGATGATTGTGATGATGGTGGTGGAGGTGGTGGTAGGAGCGGTGGTGGTGGTGGAGTAGTGGAGCTGGTGGTGGTGGTGGAGTTGGTGGTGGTGGTAGTGGAGGAAGTGGTGGTGGTGGTGGAGCGGTGGTGGAGCTGGTGGTGGTGATGTGGTGGAGTAGGAGTGGTGGTAGTGGAAGTGGAGGTGGTGGTGGTGGTGGTGAAGTGGTGGAGGAGGAGTGGTGGTAGCGGAGGTGGTGGTGGTGGTGGTGAGCTGGTGGTGATGGTGGTAGTGGAGGAAATGGTGGTGGTGGTGGTGGTGGTGGTGTGGTGGTGGTGGAATGGTGGTGAAGCTAGTGGTGGTGATGTTGTGGTGGAGGAGTATTGGTGGTGGTGGTGGTGGAGTGGTGGAGGTGGTGGTAGCGGTGGTGGTGGAGGAGTGATGGTAGTGGAGGTGGTGGTGGTGGTGGAGTAGTGGTGGTGGTGATGGTGGTGGAGTGGTGGCGGTGTGGGTGGGAGTGGTTGTGGTTGTGGTGGTGGTATGATGGTTGAATGTAAGTATACAAAAATTCAGCAAGAATTAAGTAGCTTAAAGCTACTTAATTTTTTTCAACTTTTTGGCCTACATTTTAAGTGGTACTTAATTTGTTAAGAAATGTAAAATATGGTTATCAAACCTACTGAATCACTTATTACTTAATTGATTCAGTATTAAGTGCTGAATTTAGGTTATCAAACAGGCCCCTATGTTCTTGAGACACTGTCATGTGGTACTCTAAATTTATTTTTCACACACATATGCCTTTCAGTGCATAGAATGAGACCAATACTAGTGTAAATCGAATAGGAGACCAAAAAAAATATATTAAATAATTTTTGTAAGTAGCTAGTGTTGTACCCATTTGATACACGGGACCAAATTGATTTTTTTATTCTGTGCATCCAACGGGTACAAATACTAATATGTTTGGTAGATAAGAGTTTGAGATACCTCCATGTGTTACCGGCGCTTTGCCGCCCTTGAAATTGATTACTTTTACAAATGTTTGCTTTTTTCAATACGGCTTTCATTCTTTACATAATTGGACCTTTTGAGTTCTGCATTTTCTCAATATTCGATAACCTACCCGTTTCCTGTATAGAAAGAGACCTTTTAAAAAACTTGTTCTACCCGCGACGCTGAATAATTACTCATATTTTTAGTCCTTTTTTTTAGGAAACAGTTAGAAATTCATTGATAATGGAATGATGATTACATATTACCGTGTTTATATCTAATACAACTGTTACAAGGACTTATTATATACTTTGAGACAAATAACACATCTAAATCAAATGAAAGATTTGTGTCCAGCGAGAAATTGATCAGATGGCCAGGTGTCAGAACCACGCATGCTATTTGTCAATGTCCAGCTCTCACGGTAGTTCCATAATGAACGATACTTCCCACACAGACCGACTGATGCCAACCTAGTGCGACCAATGCCAAACTAATGACTTTTTTTACACTATCGGTAGAGAGCACTGCGGCATGGTAGAGCCATATGCAACTAGATGACCGAGAAGCCAACTACAACACAGATCCGAAGGAAAAATGCAGAACCACACCGCAACTATGGTTATTTTACGGTGAACAATTAAAAACAAAAGAACCACCACCGCAAAGACTATTCTACTCACCCCAACACCCAAAAGAACATTACAGCTGAAAACTTACAAACAAATCAACAAAACTAAAATTAATGCAACTCAATAGGGCCGCAATCGTGGACAACAAGCAAACCACTAGCAACAAGCAAACCCGTAATAGAGGCAACTAAACCGCTGGCTAGATCGCGCCCGCTTTTAACAGCCGCCAATACAAATCAGTTAGTAGCTAACCCAGCACTTACATCCTCAAGCGGCCAAACCGCTAGTCGGATCGTGCCCATTTTTAATGGCGACCGACACAAATCAGTAAGCCTTTAACCCAAAACGTGCATCCTCGATCTCAGCTGGACCTGCAAAAAAACAAATAAAACAAACAATTCTTTTTGGGGAAATTGCATTTCAGTGGGAGTTGGGGCAAATAATGCCCAACTCATGGAGAGGTTTTTTCGAAATTACAAAAAAATGAAACGGAGAAAAAAAAATCCTCAAACATGAAACGGAAGAAAAATTATTCCCCATACATGGAATTGGTTTTAATCGAATTTGGGTTTCCTGAGTTGCCCTTTTATGAATTTAAGTTGCCCCTCATATAGACTTAAGTTGCCCTTTCTATGAACCTAAGTTGCTCCTTTCATAAACTTCTTGAGTATTCAATTTATTGAGCATTTTGTCAATCTCCTTACCATTTATATTATTTTTTGAGAAATTTGGGATCTGGGTTACCTGCAGATTTGGGTGAAACGGACAAATAAAAATTCTCCATGCATGAAACGGAGGAAAAAAAAAATCCAAAATATGAAGTCGATTTGTAGTCAAATCTGAATTTGAATCTAAGTTGCTCCTTCTATGAACCTAAATTGCCCCTTTTATGGATTTAAGTTGTCTTTTCTATGAACCTAAGTTGCTCTTTCTATGAATTTCCTAGGTATTCAAATTCTTGAGGATTTTTTCAATCTCCTTTCCATTTCTATTATTTCCTGAGAAATTTGGGGTCTAGGTTACTTGCAGATTTGAGTTTTTAAATTTTTTTGAGATTATTGTATTTTGGGTAATTTTGTAGGAAGAGAAATGATATTCCACGTCAATTTCCTTATATTCCACGTCAATTTCCCATAATTCACCTTTGTGAGATTCTCCCAAGTGAGTTCTCTATCATTTCTCTTCCTAAAAAATTACCCAAAATACAATAATCTCAAAAAAATTTAAAAACTTAAATCTGCAAGTAACCAAGAACCCAAATTTCTCAGAAAATAATAGAAATGGAAAGGAGATTGAAAAAATCCTCAAGAAATTGAATACCTAGAAAATTCATAGAAAGGGCAACTTAGGTTCATAGAAATGGCAACTTAAATCCATAAAAGGGGCAATTTAGGTTCATAGAAGGGGCAACTTAGATTCAAATTCAGATTTGACTACAAATCGACTTCATATTTTGGAATTTTTTTTTTCCTCCGTTTCATGCATGGAGAATTTTTATTTGTCCGTTTCACCCAAATCTGCAGGTAACCCAGATCCCAAATTTCTCAAAAAATAATATAAATGGTAAGGAGATTGAAAAAATGCTCAATAAATTGAATGCTCAAGAAGTTTATGAAATGAGCAACTTAGATTCATAGAAAATGCAACTTAAGTCTATATGAGGGGCAACTTAAATTCATAGAAGGGCAACTCAGAAAACCCAGATTCGATTAAAACCAATTCCATGTATGGGGAATAATTTTTCCTCCGTTTCATGTTTGAGGATTTTTTTTTTCTCCGTTTCATTTTTTTGTAATTTCGAAAAAACCTCTCCATGAGTTGGGCATTATTTACCCCAACTCCCACTGAAATGCAATTTCCCCATTCTTTTTTGGTGACTCCCCACTTCCAACTTTTGTTTTCAACATCCTAATCATCGGACGCATTAATAGCCACACCTGTAACAACAAACAAAACACAGATCCCAAACACCAGACATAGTTCACAGCCCGGACATGAAAGCCGATCGAACCGGACGGGGAAGGGGATAAATGAAGGGGGAATACCGGAATCGATTTAGAACAAAAAAAAGGTTAGGGGAAGAACAAATAGGGTTCCGATCGGACAAGGAGAGGGAAATCAAAAAGGGGAGGGCTGATCGGAATAGGAAGACAACCGAAAGGAGGAACCCGGTTACACGACAGGGAGGGAAAGTAGGAATCAGGGAGGCGAGCAACCGGGAAGGAGAGTCTGAACTGTAAACGAGTCCGAGCTTATGGAAGAAAGAGCATATAACAGGTGGAGCCTGCCCGGTAGAAGGTGTCGAGTGGAGCTGCAAATGAGGGCCTGCGGCGAGCTGAGCTGAGGATGCTACGGTGGAAAGGGCTGTTACCCGATGCTAGAGGGGAACCGATCACTAGAGGTGAACTAGAGAAGGATGCTCATTCATGGAGGGGAGGGGCGGACAGTGGCGGAGTGCGGCTGGGGAGAGGGCAGCAGCCCCCTCTCCCAAAAAAAACCCTAAACAAAGTTTGGCTTTTTGTGTACCAACTTTTTGGTTTAAATATCTACTTCCCCCTAAACTATTCCAATTTTAGTTACTTCCCTCCGAACTACCAATTGAAGTTACTTGCCCCTCCAACTATGAAAACGTTATTCCCTTCATCCAATCCCTCACTTCAGTTAGACCAAGACGGTATTCTTGGACGGAAAACCTCCAAACCAAACCTTTTGGCATCCCAAAGGTTATTTTGGCGCCAAAAGAAGGGTAATATGGACATTCAAGCTCAAACCTTACCAATCTATTATATATCCTTCTTCTTTGTTTGTATCTCAGTCCGCATTCCAATCCATTTCACCCTCACCCTCCCTCCCTCTCACTTTCTTCGTCTCTCTCTCTCTCTCTCTCTCTCTCTCTCTCTCTCTCTCTCTCTCTCCCTCCCCGTTTCTCTCTGTCTCTCCTCCCCCCACAATGAGCAGCTCTAGCAACTCCCAATCCCAATCTTAGTTCTAATGAATAGATTTGCTTTTGTAGACAAAGGTCTCCATTGAGGACCTCCTTCACTGAAGTGAACCCAGGACGGAGGTTTGTAGGTTGAATAAACTACAAGGTAATGAAATGAAATTCCTTTGCTACATGTATGCGAATTCTTGGAATGAAACTAATGTTTGGATTTAATACAGACAAACTGTAAGTGCAAGTTTTTTGACTGGATTGATCCTCCAACTTGCACAAGAGGAATGGATTTTGGCAACCATGTAATCAAGATGTTGAGGAAGGTAGAGGTAGAAAATGCAGCACTGAAGGATAAAATGCAAAAAATAGAAAGGGAAAATGCAGATTTAAAGACCTCTATCTCAGAAAATGAAGAGGAAATTGAGTCATTGATGAACCTTGTACAAAAGCAAAGTGGAGAGGTGCAACAATTGTCCAAGCAGAACGAACAAGCAATCAAGAGAAGTGAGGATTTGGTGAATTTGCTGACACTATCCCGCGGCAAGAATGGCACTTGAAGCTGATTGTATTGGCATTGGCATTGGCTGTAATTTGTTTCCCCATGTTTTCGAAGTATTATAATGTTCCAAGTGACAAATTAGCATTGCCATGAGGAGCACATGCACTCCAAATGCCAAGCACCTATCTGTAATGTGTTTTATATGAATGAATGAAGTTTTTTCCTAACTTATTCAGTCCATGACAATTTAAAAACTGGTTTCCTAGCTTTATGAATGCACTCAAATGATTGTTGTTGAACTAGCACCCAACCAACTTTAAGCATTCCAATCATAATATACCAAAAAAAAAAAAAAAATTGCAACAGCGTCATGTAGGAAAAAAACAGAATATACCACAAGCATAAATGATGCAGGGATGCGTACAAGAAATTAAAGAATGATGCAACAAGGACAATCACAAACACGATAGTTCTCTAGACTACTCTCTAGACTCTTTTCAATATTCAATAATCAACTCCCTTAGTCCGGAGGCAAACAACCGAATATATAGGACACAACTCTAACCCTAGAAAGCGTAAAGTAACCATACTAAAATTATAATAGACGAAAAAAATAGATGAAAAAACAAGAGTTCTGAAAGAAAAAAACGGGTTGAAACGGAGTTTTCTACGAAAAGTTATAAGTGAAACAAAAATAGCCCAAAAATGGTTCGAAGGCCTGTTAGGAGGCCCAAACGGCCTCAGAAGGCTAAAAAACAGGCGGCACATGCCAAAGGCTACATGTCCTGATCGTTGGGCCGTTTCGGATTGAACCCAAGTGGGCTCAAATCCAAATTCCTCGGTCAATTATTTACGAAAATACCTACTAATAGGACTGAGAATGCTTAAGGTGGTACTTGGCTACTGCATCAATAATGCTTCATGCTTCCATAAACATAAGTGCTATCCATGACAGTCTACAAATCCATTCTAAAAAAATGCAGCAGCAACACATGAATGCCATAATTAAAAGAGAAGACTGCAAATAGCCAAAATGGTTCCATAAACCACAGCAGTACTAGACACATAATAGTGCCAACATAACAAAAGAAGGCTTTTTGCAGCCATAACAATAGCAAAAGAAGGCTTTTTTCAGCCGTAGCAAAAGAAGGCTTTTTCAGCCATAACAGTAGCAAAAGAAGGCTAGCTAGATAAAGACCATAATCCTAGCTATAAAACTGAAATTTAAGGGGCACCTCCCCTTCTAGCTGCACCTCCCCTTCTACAAGGGGCCTTGGGTGTGGGTTGTGATGGTTGTGATGGCAGAGTGAACATTGGTTGTGAGATTGGTTGACTACATTGCTGCTCTTTGGACCTTAGTGCTGTGAAACCAGATGGGCAAGTCCTCACATTATGCCCATTTCCCCTACATCTTCTACAGCTTAGTTTGCTAAGATACCTCTTCATTTTTTTGGTTCCATCACTTTGAGCAAATGGCTCATCTGGTTCCCTCCTTCTGCATTTCTTAGGCCTCCCAGACTTTCTAGTGTAATGTGGGGGTTGAATTGGTGGTTTGTTTGTCTTCTCCCACATGTCCATCCCATTCATGGGGTATATGACATGCTTGTAGGTGTTGATGTATGTTTGCTTTTGGTAGTACTCATGCACAAGGCCCTCAGCCTTCTTTTTTGATTCACTTAAGACAGCAAGTGTATGTGCGCAAGGGACACATGTAAACACATAAGTAAAGTATGTCATTAGTTACATAAGCAAAAAAATGCAAACTAACTTAAAACATAAGTAAGATGCAATCATACCTGTCAACTCCCACCTTCTACAAATGCATGTTTTTGCATTCATGTTAACACAAAACTGGTTTCCATGCTGAAAACTTCTAAGTTCAAGCTAGTTTTCCCCAGTTAAGACAACAATGTATTTGTTGCAAAGTGCAAAGTTCTTGTCCAATAACTTGACAATCTTTGGACCAATCTGACCATGCCATTTCTCAGCAGAAGCCCTCCTCTTCATTAAATGCCTTATCATGTAAATCCTAATCCTCTCTAGCATGGTTAGGATTGGCTTATCCCTAGCCTCTAGTATTGTAGCATTGAAAGTGTCACGACCTAAATCCGGTGGGTAAAAATTCGTGACATGGCCAGTGATTTAAAAATCACCCAGGCCTAGATATCACACAACAACAACAACAAATATTATCATTAAATTTTTTTTTATAAACTCCCAGGATCGTAAATTAAAGATAAAATATTATATTCAGAGCTGTGTGTGCTCACCGATTACAACTGTAAAACTACATAACTGTGGCTCGCACATACAAACGCCACTCATTAACACATTATTTTCTTATTTAGCCATGACAACTGATATCTTTCACACGTAACGGATAAGCCTTCTTTAAACCTGAATTCCTGAAAAGGTTTTATGAAACACAAAACCAATTCAGTAAGTTACGATATACTAAGGCCACATAAGAAAACATGGGATAATTTGAATAAAGCATACAGTGCATAATCTCAATCACCATAAAACATTGCATCAACACAAATCCTGGCATAATCAAAATAACGCATCCCATGGGCATAAAATCAACAATATTTTTTTAACAATTTCCAGGCTCGAATCCATAATGGGCGTAATACCGGCGGTAGCATGGGGAGCGACCCCAGCAAAACAAGAGAAATGATATCAATTCCAAAGGGATACCCGGCAATATCCATCGATAGGCGCCAAGTGCAACTCACTGCCCACAATAATTCACTGCCCACAAATAACTCGCTGCCCAGATGTTGCCACAAAACTTTTCATTTTCTTTTCAAAAATAATCCCATGTTCCTTTTAAAATTCCTTTTCGCAAAAAGTCGTGCTTAATATGCACTATGTACAAAACGTCTATTTTTAATATATTTGAACATAACATTTTATAAAAAAAACAAACATAAACAATTTAAAAGAATTATGTAGCCAGAGTATATTCGTAACTCACCTTGCCCCCGAGGCACAATTATCGTACTAACAACCACTGATTGGTTAACGGAACCAAGTATTTTCCTCCTCCTCCTCTCTTTTCTTTCTTTCCTTCTCTCTTTTATTTCTTTCTCTCTCTTGTTTCTTGCTTGTGTGTGTGGTGTGTGTGTGCAAGTGTGGTGTGGTGTATGAAGGGAAGGGGAAAGAAAGCCTATTTATACTAGTGTATTACAAAATCTAGAATAATCTTATGCAATCTTTCCATATCTTTTAATATCTAGAATTATCTAAGAAAATCTAACCATATCTTTCCATATCTTTTAATATCTAGCATTATCTTACAAAATCTTTTAAAATCTATACATAATCAATATCAAATCTTAGAGAATCTCATAAAATCCCATAAAAACTTAGTGAATCCAAGTGTATCTTTATCAAATCTTAGTGAATCCAATAAAATCTAGGATAATCTAATGAAATCCAATCAAATCTTATCATATCTAATAAAATCCAAATCAAATCTTATCATATCTAATAAAATCTAACCCAATCTTATCCAAATCTAATAAAATCTAGGGAATTTAATCCGATTATTTCCGGATTATTCTTTTGGCCTCGCGATGACTAGTGCCTTATTCCTGTGCCGCGATATTGTTTAAAAGGATATGGCGATATCTGTAAAGTTTTACAAAAATTGAAAAATACCTTTCTTAAGTCACGAATTAATATATCCTCTAAATTTTAATGGTAAGTGACCTGTTAAATGTTAGCTCAGTTGGAGGGTGTCGAGAAGGTGCGATGTTCGGGGAAAGAGAGTTAAGAAAATCAGTGCGATTGCTCGGTGAATCATAAGACGCTCAAGGGGTATTTATAGAGTAACTCAGTGAGCCAACTCAGTCAATGTGTTCAGATAGCCCTGGCTCAACTATTATGATTTCCCAACTAATTCCCACCAATCATTGAGAAGAATCGAAAATTCAGACAGGAAAAATATATTTTGAGACAATAGATTAAATTTTGGCCAATTTTAAACCACAGACTTTTTATACCCCAACTTGCTCCCCCAATATTTTATCCAAGTATTAATAAGGTTTAAAATATCTGTCGACAACTAAAGCATTTGCTAGCAATGTGTACTTTAGTCCTTGATTGGCTAAATTGTTCGGTTTTTTGTTTTCAGAGAAATATTCAAAATTTATCATAAAATAGGATATTTATTTCGAGAATGGCTAGGGTGACACAATTGCAAGAAAAATTTTGGAGGTTTAAATTGGGTTATCATAGAAAGACTCACAAAGGTTATTTAAGAGCATGTCACATTTGGGAGCAACACTAAAATGTGATCTAGACCAGTGGTGGGGTTCATGCTTAGCAAGCCACTTAAATGCAGCCCCATCCTCTTTCTTGAACTCTTCCATAAGTTTGCTAAACCTCCCCCTGTAGGTAGCTCTAGCAAGATTTCACAACCTATCTTTAACAGCTTGCCCTGTATACCCAGCTCTCTTCATGTTGCTATGCAGATGCCTAACACAATGTCTGTGTTCCACACAAGGCAACAAGTCCCTGATAAGCCCCTGCATGAGAGTTAAACAATACATTAAAAATAGAAACTGAAAATGCTTAGTCAATGACATAAGTAAAACTGAAAATGAATGGTCAATTACATAAGTAAACTGAAATTGAATTGGTGATCACCTTTTGCTTATCTGAAATGATTGTGAATGTCGATTCATTTGGAATCCGAAGATCATTCTTCAAATGCAGCAAGAACCAACTCCAACTTGCCTCCTCTTTAACCTCAACCATTGCATAAGCCACTGGATAAATTTGGTTATTCCCATCTAGCCCTACTGCTGCCAATAGTTGCCCACCATGGGGGCCTTTCAAATGACAACCATCTACTCCAATTATAGGCCTACAACCCTCAATGAACTTCTTCTTTAATGGAGCCCAGCAAATATAAATTCTTTGAAGTTGATTAGTGGTAAATCCATCCATATCTTTCTTAAAATACATGTATACTGAGGTTCCTAGATTGGTTCTACTTATCTCTCCACAATAATCCCATAACTTCTCATATTGCTCAGCATAAGAACCCTCTATTTTTTTAACTGCCTTCTTCCTAGCATTGTATGCCATTTGTGGAGATATTTTGACAATATAATCAACCATTACTCGTTCCACAATTTGAGTAACAGGCCATGAGGGATCGATCTTGAACTCTTTGAAATAAGTTCTTGACAACCAGCTTGAGTTTATTAGCTTGTTAGTCCAATTCCAGCCACATTGTTTATGATTAAGGTTTAATGTCTTAACTTGCAGGGTTTTCCTATCACTTGTGATGCTTGAGGCTAGTATATTCCATGGGCAAAGAGCAAGGCAATGAGCTCTAACTCTATTTGTGTCATTTTTTTCAAATGTGATTGCTTTTCCATTGACAATTGCATGTTGCCTTATAGCTTCTACACATTGAGCCCTATTCTTAAAAATCATATTTTCCTCTATTATAGGTTGTACTTTCCCTAGTACAGGCCTATATTTCCTAAACTTTGGCTTGTCCTTCCTGTCTTCATCAGAAGAAGAGTCAAAACTGTAACACCCGTTCCGAGCATGCACGTGCATCGCATATGACATTTAATTTTATGTTGCATAGGTCATGCTATTTGTTACACGTGTTGTGTTATCATTCGCAAATCATTCATTAATTGTTTAGCGATACTTGATTAAATTTGAGGGTTTAATTAAGTTAATTAAAAGAGATTGACTTGGTAGGTGGAATGAAGGGTAAAGATGAGACATGGCTCATTTGAACCCATGCACCCAACCTCATGGGATAAATCTTCCCTTAAATCTTCCCTAATAAGCTTCTACGGTTTTTCCACCCCACCACAGTTCTTATTTTTTTTTCTGTATAACGTTGAGAGAGAGAGAGAGAGAAGAAGAAGAAGAAGAAGAAGAAGAGAGGAAGGAGAAGGTGAAAGAATTAGGGAAATATAATTGAAGGTAAACCTTATATTATACCTAATTTATGTTTTGGGTTTGATCAAACATGTATATACCTATATATTCTTGTAGTTTAAATCCCAATTAGGTCTTAGGAGAATGGATTTTAACCTAGCAAATTCGTGGGGCTTATGGGTATGTTAATTAGAGCTTGAACTTGACTAAATCTGTCCTGTTCTTAACGAATTTTTCTCACTAACTTTCCGACCTTGTAATTTTCTGAAATTTTTACTGGAGATGGATATGCATGTCTAGTTGATTGGGTAAAATTTTCAGAATTTATTTCAAAGAGGGGAAAATGTTAAAAATCACGCACCGAAGCTGCTGTGAAACTCGTATTGCTGACTGCCCTGACACAAGTTGGGAAAACAGTCATATCTCCTAGCTCGAGACTCGAAATCACATTCCGCTTTCTTTGTTGAAAACTAGACTTGTAGGGCTTTCCAACGGTGCAACCCGTGCGCTGTGGTTATGCCCGAGCAATAACAGATTTTCTGTTAAAGTTTACTCAAAATCTGTCTCTGCACCAGTTTTAATATTACGTTAAGTTATAGTCGCGAGGCCGTAGTAAGGTTACCCGAACTCCGTTTTTGATGAATGACCTGTCAATTCGAAGAGGAAGAAGTTAACTTTTCAACGGATAAGGTGAAATTCTTAGAATTCATGATTATGTATCAGATATGGTCGGAACCGTACATGTTGGTCACAGACTAATCCTCATCTTTGGGAATTCTTGTATCAAATCTCATTGATTCATCTTTGGAGCATTGTAGCACATCATCCATCATTTTACTTGCATTATAACATAAGTTTGAACATGAGTTATTCTAAGTGTAGTCTCATTCATATTTTAGGATCGGGGGACGAGTCTCCATCTCAAGGTTGAGAAGGAGGCTTTTCGCTTTTGTCTTTTGGATCTCTAAGGTGAGTGTGCTATTTCATTGAAGTTGGCTTGCTAAAAATAAACTTATACTTTTTCTGCGAATGTTGGGAATTTTTGACGGTTGTGGATATGGATCAAGTTGCTTGAAACATGATTTTAATTCAAGAGCATGCCATAGCTATATTGTTGGTTGGAAATGTCTTCTTCTTGATGTACACAAGAAGGGTATAAATTGTCTGTTTGCTGTACACAAATAGGGTATAAATTGTTGGAAGTACCCTGTTCACAGGGTCACGGTACTGTCATAACTCCTGGTTGCGAGGGACCCTATGGCTTCTTGAAATATTGTGCTTACTTAATGGTTTGTGAAAAATGAATTGTTTCTTGCTAAATATGATTAGAAGCATTACTCGATCCATGTTTGCTCGTGTAACTGTTTTATGCTTTCTGCTTGAATGAAGTAGTAACACTTACAATCTTTTCAGGTATCTGAAGTAGAGTTTTGGTCCACTACTGGTCTGGCAAGCTGTAGGAGCGGGGTCGAGGGTCGACTTGGCATCCTTTTGGCTTAGTACTTTTTGTGATACCGATTTTTGGAGAGTTGTCGTTTCATAGGTGGATGCAACTCATCTTGTATAGTTCTTTTGTAAATTTTACTTTGGCAACCAAATGTAATCTATTTAGTCTACTTTATCTTGAGTTTATGGAATGAATCTTATTAAGGTTGTTGTTTAGCTTTTTTTTTAAGTCAGTTTATGCTAATCCCCTAGAGCGGGTCATTTCAGTTGGTATTAGAGCATAGGTTGTACAATTCTGTAGACTAGCCGTGTTTAGACTAGTGGTGGACCATAGGGTGTCTGTCTTGTGTCCGCAGGGATGGGATGGAATAGAATGATCATGAACATGTCATGCATTTACTTTTGTTATTTGAGATGTTATTTGATAAATTTTTGCATATCTAGCTATGGACCGCGGTGGTCAACATGATAATGCTGGAGGGGGAAATCCTAGCAATCCACAAAGTCAGCTAACCATGGATGGTAGATTATTTGAAGCGATAGTGCAGTTAACAACTCAACAGGCAAAATATTTCGAGTCTCAGGCAGCCGCACAAGCGAGTTCTTCGGGGGCACGCACTGAGCGGGACACTATATATAGTCGGTTTAAAAAGCTTGGGCCTACAGAGTTTGATGGACCACCTAACCCTTTGCACGCTGAGGAATGGATAGAAAAGTTCGAGGAAATCTTTCAGATAATGGTTGTGACGGATGAACAAAAGGTTTTATTGGCTACCTTTATGTTAAAAGAAGATGCTCGACGTTCGTGGGAGGTTACCAAACAAAGATTGTCTGCACCAATGGCAGATCCTAAAAATAATGATGCTCCTCCTATACTTACAGTTATCACTTGGGCTATGTTTACCAAAGCTTTCCATGAAAAGTATTTCCCAAGGAGTTACCAAATGAGTCAGAGGCGGGAATTTTTGAAGTTGGAGCAGGGAAAGATGACGGTAGCAGAGTATGAAGCCCGGGTTACAACCTTATCACGTTTTGCTTTAAATCTTGTTAGCACGGATGAGGACAAATGCAGAATGTTTGAGGATGGGTTGAATATAGAACTTCGGCCTTATGTGGCAAATCAACGGTTAAATAATTTTGCGGATATGATCGAAGTGGCAACAAACTTTGAGCGGGATTTGGGGTTATTGAATGAACAACGGGAGCAGAATAAGAAAAGAAAAACTGAATCTACATCAGGTGGAAGGAACTTTGGCCAACAATCCATAAATAAAGGGAGAGGAACTTCTACTTTTTAGAGCCATGGAGGGAGTCAATCTCGAGGATTACAATCTGGACAACGAGCAAATGTGTTAAAGCAACAAAACCAAACGGGTTCTACTTTTTCTAGTGGTTGTAGCAATGCCCTTACATGTCATAGGTGTGGATCACCTGATCATTTTGTTCGAGATTGTCCCAAACCAGAATCATTCCGTAGGTGCTTTAGATGTGGGGATCCGGGACATTTGGCTTCAAGTTGTCCCAAAACATCAAGGTATGCTTCATCTTCGGGTAGCGTTCAGATGGGTGGAGGTACTTCTTAGGGTAAAAGTCAAAGCCGTGGTGGTGGTTCTGTTGGTAGACCTAAAGCACAAGGGAGAATCTTTGCTATGAATAAACAAGAAGCACTTGCAACTCCAGATGTTGTCACAGGTATGCTCACTATTTTTGGTAAAGAAGCGCGTATCTTGATTGATTCTGGATCAACGCATTCATTCATAGCATTGTCATTTACAAAGCATGTAAACCGACCCCCAAGTCCACTAGAATATACTATGGCCATTTTCACTCATGCTGGAGAGACTCTATTAACTAGAGTTATATATCGGGACTGTAAATTTCGAATGGGCGATAAGGAGTTGTCAGTTGATTTGATGCCATTGAATATCACAGATTTCGATATAATCCTTGGTATGGATGGGTTACTGCTTATCATGCCTCTATTGATTGTTTCCGAAAAGAAGTAACATTGCAGATTCCAAATAATCCACAACTGAAATTCCGTGGGGATAGAACTTTTGCTTGTATAATTTCTGTAACGAAGGCTGAGAAGTTGTTGAAAAAGGGTTGTCAAGGATTCCTTGCACATATTGTTGATAGCAGCAAAAGTACACCGCGGGTGGAGGATATACCAATAGTTTGTGAGTTTCCTGATGCATTTCCCAAGGAATTACCAGGGTTGCCAGTGGACCGAGAAGTTGAGTTCTCTATTGAGCTTCTGCCAGGTACATAACCAATTTCAATTGCACCTTATCGTATGGCTCTTGCAGAATTAAAGGAATTGAAAATCCAATTGGAAGATTTATTGAAACGAGGATTTATTAAACCTAGTATTTCTCCTTGGGGTGCTCCAGTTTTGTTTGTTAAAAAGAAAGATGGTACGATGCGGATGTGTATTGACTACCGTCAGTTGAACAAGGTGACCATCCGAAACAAATATCCTTTACCGTGTATTGATGATTTGTTTGATCAATTGCAAGGGGCGACAGTATTCTCTAAAATTGATCTTAGATCGGGATACCATCAATTGAAAATAAAGGAGGAGGATATTCCGAAGACTGCTTTTCGTACAAGGTATGGCCATTATGAATTTCTTGTTATGCCATTTGGTCTAACGAATGTCCCAGCTGCTTTTATGGATTTAATGAATCGAGTGTTTAAGCCATATCTTGACTCCTTTGAGATAGTATTTATTGACTATATTCTTATCTATTCTCGAAGTAAAGAGGAACATGCAAGGCACCTTCGAATCGCATTAGAAACTCTACGTGAAAAGAAGTTATATGGGAAGTTAAGTAAATGCGATTTTTGGCTAGACTCTGTTGTGTTTTTGGGACATGTTATTTCAGGGGATGGAATTTTTGTTGATCTTAAAAAGATAGAGGCAGTGACAAATTGGGAGAGGCCGACTAATGTGACGGAAATTCGCAGTTTCTTGGGTTTGGCTAGTTATTATCGTAGGTTTGTTCAAGGATTTTCCTCTATTGTTGTTCCTTTGACCCGATTAACTCGGAGAGGGGTAAAATTTGTGTGGTCTGAAGATTGTGAAAAGAGTTTTCAGGAGCTGAAGAAAAGGTTGACTACTGCACCGGTATTATCTCTTCCTTCAGGTGATGATGGGTTCGTTATTTATAGCGATGCTTCTAGACAAGGATTGGGTTGTGTTTTGATGCAACATGGTAAAGTAATTGCATATGCCTCTAGACAGCTGAAACCTCATGAATATAATTATCCCACCCATGATCTGGAATTGGCTGCTATTGTTTTTGCATTAAAATTGTGGAGGCATTATTTGTATTGGGTAACATGTGAAGTCTACACTGACCATCAAAGTTTGAAATATTTGTTCACGCAACGGGAGTTGAACTTGAGACAACAAAGATGGATGGAGTTAGTGAAAGACTATGACTGCACAATTCAGTATTATCCGGGTAAAGCCAATGTAGTAGCTGATGCTTTGAGTAGGAAATCTGCGGGCACTTTGGCTTCTTTGCGGGGCATACAAGAGAATTTACTTGTTGATCTACGTTCATTGCGGGTAAAACTTTTTGTTAATGGAGCGGTTCTACTAGCTAGCCTTACTCTTAAACCCCTTTTGGTAGATTGTATTCGAGAAATGCAACAATCAAATGAGGGTGTGGAAAACATTAAGAAAAAGGTTAGAAAAGGAAAACTGAAGGACTTTACAGTGAGGGATGGAAATGTTTTGTATTTTAGGAACCGGTTATGTGTACCTAATGATCCGTCTTTGAAAAGAGAAATTTTTGAGCTCATAGTAGTGCATATGCTATGCATCCTGGCGGTACCAAAATGTATCATGACCTTCGAGAGAATTACTGGTGGGCTGGTATGAAGCGTGAAATTGCTAAATTTGTATCCGAGTGTTTGGTATGTCAACAAGTGAAGATAGAACATCAACATCCTGCAGGTTTGTTGCAACCTCTTCCTATTCCGGAATGGAAATGGGAACATATCACTATGGATTTCGTTATAGGATTACCTCGAACCAAAAAAAGAAATGATAGTATATGGGTAATTGTGGATAGACTTACTAAATCTGCACATTTCTTAGCCGTTAAAAGCACATATTCATTGGATAAACTTGCTAGCGTATATGTGGATGAAATTGTTCGACTTCATGGCGCTCCAGTTTCTATTGTTTCAGATAGGGATCCCAGATTAACTTCACGATTTTGGCCAAGACTTCAAAATGCTATGGGTACTTCTCTGAAATTTAGTACAGTGTTTCACCCTCAAACTGATGGACAGTCCGAGCGTACAATCCAAACTTTGGAAGATATGTTGCGAGCTTTTGTACTTGATTTCCGGGGTAGTTGGGATCAATATTTGTCTCTTATTGAATTTGCATATAACAATAGTTATCACTCAAGCATTGGCATGGCACCATATGAAGCATTGTACGGCTGAAAATGCAGGACTCTAGTGCGTTGGGGTGACGTGGGTGAAAGGAAGTTGGTAAGCAAAAAGGAGTTTCTAGGTCCAGAATTAGTAAAAGTTACTATTGACAAGGTAAAAGTGATTCGGGAACATCTGAAGGTAGCGCAAAGTCGACAAAAAAGTTATGCTGATACGAGACGAAGAGACTTGGAGTTTAATGTGGGCGATCAAGTATTTGTCCGAGTATCACCATGGAAAGGGCGGTTGAGATTCGGTAAAAAGGGCAAGTTAAGTCCAAGATATATCGGACCTTACGAGATTGTGAAGCTGGTGGGCGTGACAGCATATCAACTAGATTTACCTTCGGAATTGGCTAAGATGCATGATGTTTTTCACGTATTCATGCTTCGTAAGTGCAAAGGAGATTCATCTAATGTGGTTCCTCAATCGGTGGAGTTGAAAGATGATATGACCTATGTGGAACAACCAGTTCAGATTTTGGATTACAAGGAACAAGTCCTTTGTAACAAAACCATACCGCTAGTAAAGGTATTGTGGAGGAGTCGTTCAACAGAGTATGCAACGTGGGAGGCTGAAACTGATATGCGGAAGCAATACCCTCATTTGTTTGGAAACGGTAAGTAAATTTCGGGGACGAAATTTTATTAGGAGGGGAGAATTGTAACACCCATTCTGAGCATGCACGTGCATTGCATATGACATTTAATTTTATGTTGCATAGGTCATGCTATTTGTTACACGTGTTGTGTTATCATTCGCAAATCATTCATTAATTGTTTAGCGATACTTGATTAAATTTGAGGGTTTAATTAAGTTAATTAAAAGAGATTGACTTGGTAGGTGGAATGAAGGGTAAAGATGAGACATGGCTCATTTGAACCCATGCACCCAACCTCATGGGATAAATCTTCCCTTAAATCTTCCCTAATAAGCTTCTACGGTTTTTCCACCCCTCCACCGTTCTTTTTTTTTTCTTCTGTATAACGTTGAGAGAGAGAGAGAGAGAAGAAGAAGAAGAAGAAGAAGAAGAGAGGAAGGAGAAGGTGAAAGAATTAGGGAAATATAATTGAAGGTAAACCTTATATTATACCTAATTTATGTTTTGGGTTTGATCAAACATGTATATACCTATATATTCTTGTAGTTTAAATCCCAATTAGGTCTTAGGAGAATGGATTTTAACCTAGCAAATTCGTGGGGCTTATGGGTATGTTAATTAGAGCTTGAACTTGACTAAATCTGTCCTGTTCTTAACGAATTTTTCTCACTAACTTTCCGACCTTGTAATTTTCTGAAATTTTTACTGGAGATGGATATGCATGTCTAGTTGATTGGGTAAAATTTTCAGAATTTATTTCAAAGAGGGGAAAATGTTAAAAATCACGCACCGAAGCTGCTGTGAAACTCGTATTGCTGACTGCCCTGACACAAGTTGGGAAAACAGTCAAAACAATTGGAAATCTACTTAAAATTGGGAATATGTAGATGATATAGCTTAATAAAAATAAAATAAACTAGACCCAGTAAATTTCCAACGAAAATTACACGTTCATTTTATATAGAGCTTTGTATGTCAAACTTTTTTATCCATTTTTGTCACCAAATTAAATCCCGAAACCACCCCTGCATGCTTAACAACATGGAAGGAAAATAAAATGAAGAAAGATAGGAGTAATGATTTAAAAAAAGATAGAAGTACTTAGCTTATTCATTTATTCTCTCCATCCCAATTTGTTTATTCATTTTTGAAATTTTAACTTTTTTAGGGGACACAATGATTACTCTTGAAAATCTTTGATTTTTCAAGAATACCCATCACTTATTTAGCATTAAATTAGGGTGCACATTCTCTAATGCACAGTTTTTTTTTTAAAAAAGAGGGGCAGAAATGAACTTATACGAGTCACTTCAAATTGGTCAAACAATTTGGGACAACGAGGACAAACAAAGTGGGACGGGGAAGTATCACATTATTTTTTTTGTGTCTCAATCTAAAAACTAGGCAAATAAATAAATAAATGGTACATAGTAACTAACAAGTCTGATAGGTAAATGCAACCATTTAAGCTCCCTAACTTATACTTGTTCGTCTATTTATATTGTCATTACTTGGTGAGGATTGATGGATTATTTGTCACGCCCTCGATTTTTAACATAAATTTTAAGTATTTCCACAAATAAATCATCGCAATATTCTGTACGAAACCCAAAAGATTACCGTACTTCCATTCCCATAATTATGTTTCCAAGTCCATTACATTCCAAAATATTACATCTTCGGCTCAACAGCCCCAAATTAACATAAGTATCATATGTCAAGAGAGTTAAGAGTTTACAAATATTCTTTAGTCAAAAGAATTATAACTTAAATTACAAATATATCTTTCAAAAGAAATTTACAAAGATGATAAGTAACTCATCTGGTTAGTTTTCAAAATAATGTCCACACTTCAAGTACTCCAGGCACGCAAGCTACTGTTCCGAATTAGTACATGAAAATGATGTAAGATTTGAGCTACACTAGCCCAGTACGAAAGTCTACGCAAACTCTATATGCAAATGAGCTACACGGAAGAACAAATGATGAAAATCAAATGACAACAAGGATAAGCATAACTATCATGATCAAGTATCCAACTATCTCCAATCCATCTATCTCCAATCCATCTTCTCGTCATACTCATAAGTTATGTTCGTTTAATTCGTATCTCAACATCTCGTATCCTTTGTGTGTCTGAGCCGAAGCTCCTTTCGGGCCATTTATGGGATCCCGATATCCCATGCCAAGCACCCACCTTGTAGATTAGGCCTTGAGTGTTCAATATGAGCATTAGCTCCTGCCAGCCAATTATGGGATCCCGATATTTCTTGCCGGGCACCCACCCGTCAATGGGCCCCGAGTGTTCACGCGTCGTTCACATGCTCAAGTATATCGTTCGTATTTCAACATGCAATAACTTACATTTCTCATTTCTTAACTCAATGAGTTCATTCAAGTCCACCGGATATTACTCTAAGTGTGAAATAGGTAACGTTCCCCAAACACTTGAAGGAATGCATAAACAAATCCATTATAGTCGATGAGAAACTCCAAAAAGTGATTTTGAAGACAAAGGAAAATTAGCTCCTGGACACTGTGTCTACCGATAGGTGAATGAGTCCTACTAGTAGAAGAGAAAAATTATGCACTTGACCTACCGGTAGGCGAAACTGAAAACAAAAGGGCCAACATTTTGCACGAAACAATCTTGTACTTGGCCTACCGGTAGAAAAAAAGTGCCTTCCAGTAGGAAATGAGTATCTTTGAGCAGCTAGAGTATGTTTGAGTTGGTTATGAAATAATTTCTCACTTGTCCTACCAGTAGGTGAAAAGTTCCTACCGATAGGGAGAGTGTCTTTCTTTCGAATTTGACAGGATATTCAAATTTTGATCTAATCTCAATAACAACCAATACAAGCTCGAAATAGACATGAAAATACTCAAATAACAAATAAAGAGAGATAGAATTTCCTACCTCGAGTATCCAAGCTGAAATCGAAGAGATTGAGCAAGTCCTAGCTTTCGGAATCCAAACCGAGCTAAATACACCGAACCGAGCTCTATCCAATGCGATACGAGCCCTAATCGCAAGTCGAAGATGGAGTTGAGGTTGATTGTTGTGGGTTTTGAGTTTGGAGGTGAGTTTTTAGGTGAGGGAGTGAGAGAGATGGTGAGAGCCGAGAGAAGAGAGAGAGAGAGAGAGACCGAGAGATATGGAGAGGGGAGAAAAAAAATGAGATTTTCTCTCCTGGGCACACACACATACACACAACACTATTTACACTAACACCCATATTTTTCAAACCCTTACACATCAACTGCCAACCATAATTTCCACATTAAACCATCATTTATCCCTTTATAAAACATTAAAATTATATAAAAGAAATTTACGGGTCTCTACATTATTGATATTTGCATGTCTTGCAGATCGATTGCGCGAAAATAGAGAGGCTAACCAACTTCTTGTATTTTCTGATAAAAAAAAAAACTTCTTGTATTTCTCATTCGTATGGCGGTCGAGCCCATCTGGACGGTCGCGGCCATTGTTCATCCGAGAATCAGCAACTTGTTTTTTTTTTTTTGATAAGTACACCAACTTGTATTATTGTCATACTGTTCATTCGAGAATAACCAACTTGCAGTATTGTCATACCAAAATCATTAATGTCACACTAATTTTTTTAATAAAATGCTTGAACACATCCAACTATCCAAGTGTATATCTATTCGTACAAAGTGCAATTTTCTTCACCCTCCTTAAAAAATGGTGAACACAGTGGTGGATCCAGAAATCTCATGTAGATGGGTCACTTTTGAAGCACAAGATTAGTACAAAAAACTTAAACGAAGGATAATGAATAAAATTAAAGGAATATTAGCGTTTGTGTATTTGGAGTTCATTATATATTACAATTTGTGAAATGCATACAAAGGTACTTTTGGTTTTCTGGTTCTACTACTAAGTATAAGTACTTATTGAGCATGGTTCAACTTCCATTATTTTAAAATCATCATAACCAAAAAAGAGAGTCAAATGACACTACAAAGACTCAAACACAACCCTCCTATATGGAAGACCAAACACTTACCACTACTACAAGCTACAACCTCTACTATGTTTTGTGTAATTTAAGCATATATTACATACACTAATTTTTCAAAAAACTATATTCCGAAAATTGCAAGTGGGTCACGTGACCCACTTGTGCTCATTGTAGATCCGCCTTTGGGTGAACTACTTATTGGTTAGTACCATCCCTCTTATTAGTTAAAATGGTGTAGGTCTCACCTCAGTAATACACTTTTTGGTTAGTATGACATCACATTAGAATGGGATCCATATCATTTTAATCAATAGGAAGGAGGGTAATGTTCATCACCTTAAGTGGAGGGTGAGCAGAACTCTACACATTCGTACATCTTCTCTCACAAATGATGGTGGGACCCTCTAATAGTATTTGTGATTCATATCATCATTGGTGAGAGGGATGTAAAAATGGATGTAAACTTTAATGTGTCCATAACATTGTTCAAAGCACACCAAAAATTTTCTCATGTCACATTAATATGGATCCAAATCCTCTATG
Source organism: Rhododendron mucronatum var. ripense (assembly GCA_019656295.1). NCBI lineage: Eukaryota > Viridiplantae > Streptophyta > Magnoliopsida > Ericales > Ericaceae > Rhododendron > Rhododendron mucronatum. The sequence goes on from BPLT01000018.1 coordinate 121,482, forward strand.
AGAATTTACCTGTGAGGATCTTGTGAGGGTTTTGCGGAGAGGCTAACAATGTATTAATGAGATTCAATGGTCCACAACGATCCTTCCTTTCTTTAAACAAACACATTACCATTTTAGGGAATAAAATTCTAACGGGGTCGTTTTCTTTTTCTCCTCCGTTACACAGCAACGCTGCCCTCTTTCTTATTATCCGATGAGAACCTTCTTCTCCGATCTTCTTCCAAGGCCCACGTTACTACTTCCTCCGTTCCACAGTTCGAATTCCATGGCTGTCGACATTGACGAGATGAACAAGTGGCCATAACTCTTATTAGAGCCAAACAATGTCATAGAAACTCTCAACAATGCAATCATAAAAAATAGGGGTTCGCGATTTCGAAGAAACCAATTGAACTTTTTGCGGTTTGATTTCGAACTTGACGGACGATTTTGAAAATTGAGAACGGAAAGGGAAGAGATATCTTGATTTGGAGGTTGCTGTTGCAACAAAAATAGAACCCTAAGACTGGGATTCCAAACAAAACAAAAGGGGAAGAGACACTTCGTCAACTTGAGAATGGCCTCACGTAAGATGATCAACGGAGGTGACATTGATCAGTGTTGAAAGAGTTGGGTAAGACGATGAACAGGGAAGGGTTTCTTTGGATCGCCGTCGAACGTAACGATGAATAGGGAAGGGTTTCTTTGGATCGCTATTGAACGTAACGAAGAAGAGGAGGAAGAAAACGATCGAGGCTTTTTCCGTTAGAATTCTATTCCTTACAACGGTGACGTTTTGGTCTAAAGAAAGGAAGGATTGTCGTAGACCATTGGATCTCCTCGTTAATGTGTTGTCAACCTCTCAGCAAAACCCTCACATGATACTCACTAATAAATCCTCATAAAAAATCCGGATCCAACCGTCACAAGATCAGGGTCGGGCCAAGGGGTTTTTTAGTGCCCAATACCTAATAAAAAAAGCGTGCCCTTAAAAAATTAATACTTAACAATTTTTACAGCAATAATCACAATACGATAAAGCCAAACTAATATAAAATTCTACTAATCATTACATAAGAACACAAAATACATAGTCTCTAAATAAACAAATACATATTATCTCAAAAACACATGAGTATCACTTGAATATTACTCGTTTTGCATTTCTAGAAGCAAAAGAATCAATTAATTTGGGCATTTGGGTTTATAGGATGGTGGATTGGGCACTTGGGCTTATGAGATGATGAATTGGGCTACCTTATGACCTCAAATTGGACACTTTTTTTACTCTACTGAACTTAAAAAGAGTTCTACTCAAACCTAAGTAGTAAAAATATTGGAGTGCTCCTTAAATTTGAGATTTTGGGATGCCCAAGACCTAAGTCTCTTGGGTCTAGGGGTTGGGCCGGCACTGCACAAGATCCTCATAGGTAAATCCACATAGAGGATCCAAATCCCATTAATACTACTTATAGGTTATAGCACACCAAAATTGGTTAATGCCACACCAAAGTTACTAGCACCATACTACTTTGTTTTTGGTATGTAAACATCTATTCTAAGAGCATCTGCAATGATAATAATCAAAATCAATAACCAAAATGTACCATGTCAGCATTTGATTATCCATTTAGTCCATAATCAAACTTATCAATATCTACATTCACATTGGTTATTTTTACATCCTTAACAATAACAAAAACCCTACAATACACAATGCATATCTGTCCAGTCACAAACGAGTTTTAATTACGCACCCGACCACACCAAATTATTCATCTCAATGTAACAATTCAAAAATTGAAAAGCCGATCGCCAGAAACATTTCAAGTGCCATCACGCTCCGCCTAAAGAGGTGATATCACGTGCCTTTCCTCGATTTGGAGCGTTCAGCGCATGATGCAAGTGGATCTCACGCGCAGCCTCTTTAGGCGGCATTTGAGGGCACGCGAGGAGGTTTACATCGACCGGCCTTTCAGTTTGGAATCATCTTATCGAGACAAATATTTTGGTGTGGTTGGGTGCGTGATTGAAACTCGTTTACGAAAAATCCGAATTTGGTTATTAAGTTTTGATTATTGGTAAAAGTTGTTAAGTTTGGTTATGGAATGAGTGAAATTTGGTTATTTGCTAAAAGACTTGTAACTTTGCTTATTACAATGTGGGGTATTTTTTTAGTATTGTAGTTGAGTTTGCTTATCCACACTCATTTGTTTATCACAGTGTGGATGCTCTAAAGAGTATAAAACAAAACTTCTCCCTCCGTGGCCATTTATTAGTCTTTTTCGTAGTCCTTGTAACACTTTATTGATTATATTTTTTAATTAATACTCCCTCCGTCTCAATTTAGTTGTCACTCATTCTATTCTAACCGGCTAAAAAATAAGTTATATCTTTAAATCCATAATGAATTTCATATCAGTTATGGATCTTGTTTGATATATCTTAATTAGTTCTATCATACAATATTTTCAAAATCACATAAAATAATATAAATTACAAGATATAATCAATTAAAAAGTGGCACGAACTTACAAAAAGGACAATTAAATTGGGACGAAGGGAGTAATATTTTATGTGATTTTAAAAATTTTGTATAATACAATTAATTAAGATATATAAAAAAAAATCATATTGAATATAAAATATCCTACCTCTGCTAAAGAAGATCACGTTTTGAGTGATTTTCGCTTGCCAACTTTTTCAATTTGGACAATTATACCCTTTGATTGCCGGGCTTGCAGCGTTAGTTGGTTGCCCATTATGGTAATTTTGTCTCATTGCCTTATGGCCCAGGTGTGTGGATCACCGGCAACCACGTGTAATCCACCTCTCCCTCACGTAATACCACCCCCCCCCCCCCCCCCCACTTTCGGAGATAATTCCTCCACCGCTCGCGCTCTTTCTCTCTGTCTCTCTCTCTCTCTCTCTGTCTGTCTGTCTCTCCCTCTCTCCAGATCGATGACTACTCCCTCTCTCGCCTTCCTCTCTCCCCTCTTTCTGTCCACTCCCTCTTTGCCCCTCTGACCCACTACCATGACACTGCACCATCGCAACGCCTCTCTTTTCCGTCAGCGGCATCACCACCAAGTGTGTGTGTGTGTGTGTGTGTATATATATATATATCTCTCTCTCTCTCTCTCTCTCCAAATCGATGACTTCTCCCTCTCTCGCCTTCCTCTCTCCCCTCTTTCTGTCCACTCCCTCTTTGCCCCTCCGACCCACTACCACGACACTGCACCACCACAACGCCTCTCTTTTCCATCAACGGCATCACCACCAAGTATCTCTCTCTCTCTCTCTCTCTCTCTCTCTCTCTCTCTCTCCGAGTGATGATTCCATCTGTCCCTCTCCCTCAGACCCTGTCCCTTTCTCGCGATCTTAAATCAACATCCATCCATATCTGAAAACCTTAAATTGACTTCCATCCATGCATCAAAACCCTAAATCGACCTCCATGCAGACCTCAAAACCCTAAATTGACTTCCACTGTAACTACTGATGTTCAAAACCCTAGCCTATTGATGACTGAAACTCTCAATCAACCCTAAATGCCATATCTCAAATGGGTTTTGTTAAAATTCATGGGCCTTGGGCTTATTTTTTTATAAATACAATAAATTGGGCGTAAGACTATGTTTTATGAGCTGTTTCCTTGATCTTGGAAGAATTAATGAGTTTTGACTTACTTTTTGATTTTTCTGTACAGTAAATAACCGAGCTTGGTAATCCTAGAGGTAGAAAAAACACTTGATTTGGTCCCTCATATTTCCAAGTAAGTTGTTACTGTTTTTGATTTTCAAATTGCATTGTTTTTGTTTGTGTAGATGAGTTACGACTTAACAGGTTTGAAATTAATTGATTTGTATGATTCCAAAAGTCTTATTCATTTTATGTATTATTTGGCTGGGTATCTTAGTCATTGATTTTTGGTAAATGTTCTTATGTTGCATGTAGGTGGGTTATGTACTTGGATTCAAGTCTTCTGTTTACTCCCAAGTAAAAAAGAGTCGCCTATGATGTAGGGCTCCCTTTTAAATCTTATTTTCGTGATTAGGTTTGGTGTTGTGTGCCTTCGAGGTGTGTATACTTATGTTGTGTTCGTGCATTGCGTAATTCGTTTTGCCCCTAAAAACTTGAAATCTTATACCTTGAATGGTGTTTTTGTTACTAAACTGATGGTAAGATAGAAGCTTTGTATAAACTCCTAGCTATTTCATGCAAGTTTTTGTCACCGGGAGGTTGGTCCGAAAGACATGGTTGCAGGGCACTTACCTCCACCTTTACCACTTGATTGAGCTAACCCTTTTGCACTTACTACTGCAAAAAGATGTAGTATACTCTCTTTAGGTTTTTTGGGTCACTTACTGCCCTGATTCATGTTTGGTCCATTTGCAAGATGGGCATGCATGGACAAGGATAAATTTAATTAGAAAAATCAGCTCCGACATAAAAGATTGAAATCAATATGGAATTTGGCTGAAGGCACTGTTTATGAACTACTCTTTGGTTCAACAGAAATTGTATTGCTGTGGAAAGCAATTTATGTTGTAGTTTCAGAAAGAAATTAAGTGTTTTCAAATTTTGTGTGCATTGCTTCCTGCATAATTAGAAGAAAGAATAATAGTGAGATGGTTATTTGAATTGGTTTTGTTTTTATGTTCATCAGAAAGTTGGTAGAAGGTAAAAAATCTAGAAATTTACCCATTCAGGAATCAAAATTGGAAGTTGTGGACAGATTCTTAATACAAAGAATATGGTTTGATGCTGAGTTTGAATATGCAGTGGGGGGTGCTGAGGGGGCTTCAGGAGGAATAATCACTATTTGGAACTCAAACTTCTTTAAAGTGAGAGGTTATCACGAACAAGCACTTCATTTTTACCAGAGGTTTATTGCTGGCAACTTTCCTTGTGTCATTTTAAATGTTTATGCCCCAAATAATTATGTGGAGAGAAGAGTAGTGTGGAACAGTGGAATGATATCTCAATGCTCAAAATCAGATTCATTCTCCCCTGGGTTTTGGGAGGTGATTTTAATGAAATCAAATCAATTGGAGAGAGATCAGGTTGTACAAGAATTGATAGGGGTATGAGAGAATCTCTGGATTTCATTAACTCAATGAATGTGAGAGACTTGTTGATGTTAGGAAGGAAATACACATGGTCTAACTTTCAACATGTGAACATCTAATCAAGAATTGACAGGTTCTTAGTTTCTCAAGAATGGTCGGTCAATTTTTCATCCAACCACATCTGGTATCTCTATTGTGCTACTACACATGAAGATTGAAGAATATTATGTTGGGTCGGTTGTTGATCAAGAATGTGAATGAAGTCTTAATGACATGGTCAAAATTGTGTTGTGTACAGTAGAAGATGGGGATTCTGATCCTTTGATACTTGCCTGATCTGCTGATATAATGTCAATGACACTGCTGGTCCAAGCACTCTGAAGAACTTTATGTGCTTGTCCAGGCCTTGGTTTCCTTGAAGGTATTTGAAGATCTACTGTGTCTATGGTCTTTGCTTTGCTTTGGTTTTTTTCAGTATGAGATGGGGAGATTTATTCCTTTGATACCGTTTAAACCTTGAGGTCCTTGACCATACATTCATGTTGAGTTTTTATTGCTGTCCAAATGGAGCTGCTATTTCTTGAAGTTGGAAAAACTGCTAGCGGTGCCCAGATTTTGTTTCAGTTAATGATTTTGGGTTCTTGGTTGGAGATATATGTCAAAGGGTTAGGATAACAACGGGTCAAGTTGCTGGAGGGCTAGATGAAGTTCTGTGTTTGATTGTGGAGTTGAAGTTCTGTACTTACGTGTATCAAACCCTTGATCAAACTTATGAATACAACTTTTGCTATGCTCATCTACATTAATAATTTTAGAAACATTCATAATCATTCTCCACAACAGGCATGACAAACGTGCCTTGCACGTAGCAATGTACCTAGTATTACTAATTGAAAGACACAGTCCCTTCTATCCTAATTTATTTGTCCTTTCTAGGGTTTGTGTCACTTATCAGTCGATTATATCTTATAATCTATAACCTTTAACTGATTTTGAAAAATATTGTTTAAAAGAATTATTTGAGATTTATCAAATAAGATCCTTATTGCATATAAAAAGTATTACCACTTTTGGGACAATGGGAGAAATTAATTAAAGATTTGCTTAGGATATAACAAGAGATCAACAAGTAGGGACGGAGAGAGTACTTTTTACAACTTTTTTTAATTGGGACATTAACTAACCATCGGGGGCAAAATGTAAAATCACTCTCACAAGTCCCACCACACCAACCAGTTACAAGTTACAACATCTGCATTAGAGCATCCGCAATTTAATAATCAAAACTTGTCACGTCAACTTTTGATTATTCATTTAGAGAGTTGCTAAAGTTAGCAATGTAAAATCATACATTGTTACTTTTGATTATTCAAATGCCTAAATTTAATTATTGATAGGTTGCTAATTTTGATTATTACAATATTGCTCGCGTTCCAATGATTCGTTGCTCGTCCCCACTCCTTTGGCTCTCATTATAACAAAGAAATGTGTAAAACTAAGTGAATATGTTACTTGCGCGTTTGTCTATGCATTTGGGTTATTACGTTAGTATTGTGGCATGTTTTATGAATGTTTTGGATTTGACGGTATTGAGTCTTGTAGAATGGAAAAATCACGACTTAGAACGATAGAACGAAATGAAGAAAGCCACGGAACCACTATGAGGTGGGATGCCGGAAACGGAACGCACAAGGTCCCAATGCTCGGATGTGCACAAGAAAGCCACGGATCCATCTAATGGTGCGATGCCGGAATGACTAAGGGATGCACGGGGTCCCGAATGCCCGGAAATGAAATCGAGAATACTTGACATAGTGGAAATAGAGAACTTAGAGATTATCAAGCGATGTTAATATGAACGATGTTGGTTACCATGTCTTATCCTCTTACTCTTGCTCATGTGAGAAGCTTCATTGTTGTCAATGTTCATCTTGGTGCATTATCTATCTCATAGGCATATAGATTGAGCAAAGATTTCTTTACTGGGTTAGTGTAGCTCAACCTATTTTTTTTTTTCCAGGTACACCTCAAGAGCATTGATGTGGAGTGCTTGATGTGCATATAACTTCATTATTTTGAAAGCTAACATGGAAGAATTATTTTGACATCTTTGTAAAATCCTTTTGAGAGATGTAATTGTAATTTTGAGCCAATCTTTTGACTAGATAATCTTGTAATCTCTAAACTTGCTGCCTTTTGTTTAACTATGAAACTTGGGGCCGGAGTGCCATTATTGTAAACTTTGATGATGTTTGTACTTTTGGATGGATTATGGGAAAGCTCTTGGGTATTATGACGTATCTTAGTGATAATTTTCCTTATGAAAGATTATTATTATTATTATGTTGAAAATCCAGGGCGTGACAAATGATGCTATTTTTCCCTCCAAAACTATTTTCTTTTAATTTTTGATTTAATTTTCAATTTAAAATCCTAATTTTGGCCTACCCTATAAATACCCCCATGTTCTACCTTTGTGGAGGAACCATGAAAAATCAGTCTCTCCCTCCCCCTTTTGCTGCCAAAAATCAGCCTTCAAAACTCTCTCTCAAACTCTTTCAAAATAACCTCCATTTTCTAAGAGAAATTACTAATCCTCAAGGAAAATATCTAAGAGAAATGGGGGCCTAAATTCCCTCTTCTCAAACTATTTTCTAACCATTTTCAAGCACCAAAGTCAGTCCAAGAAGCCAAGTTCAAGTCAAGCAAAGGTATAAAGGCATTTTATACTTCGAAATCTACTGTTTTCAAACTTCTAAGGGGAATCAAGGGCCCATACCAGTTCCTCGTACTGGTTATGAGCTCATTTGATCTCAATTTAGTAACAAGAGCAAAAGGAACACAAAGAATCAATATCTTTTCTGGGCACTGTACTCATTTCCGAGTGCTCGGGACCATTCCTGAGCGCTCAGGAGTGCTGCCGTCACCAAAATCATGTTTTGTCACCAAATATCGCTTTTCCTGTATTTTAGTAGATACTGGGTGTGCACTGGTCCTTCCAGAGCCCAGTTAGTTTTATTTATTGTGTCAAGGAAGCAAAGCTCGTATAGTTAGGACCAGTTCTTAGCTGTTTAAGCCCTTTATTGAGCACTGATACATATTAATAGTTATGTGTTACTGTTTTAAGTATGATATTATATCTATCTAACCAAAGCTTGCAGAACAAGGTAGCAGAACTCCTGAGCGCTCAGGAGTGCAATCCCGAGCGCTCGGGAGTGTTCTCAGTGACAGATCTTCATTTTTATGTCATTTTACATCTTGTATCATTTCAGCAATATACACTAGCACATGCATACACCTCCTACTTGATATACTTGTGGATACATGCTAAGTGTTTTCTTGAAACAAAATATTTTTGACCAAATTCCACAAACATTGAGTAGAGACCGACCGCGTGTCGGGCGAGAGGGGTACCGTAAAACCCTTCTCATCTCGTAACATGGCTTCCGAACCCAAAAACAATCTCTGGTTTACAAATTCAAACCATGGTTTTCAATCAAAACTGTTTCACGGTGACAAACCTCAAATCCGGGTGGCGACTCTTCAATTTTTCAAATCCGAGCGGGTAGCCCACAAAAAGCTGATTAGGTACACTTTGCCTTTTCCTCCTTTGGCTTCAAAAACTCCTTGGCGATGTACTTACTTAACGGTTGGTTGCCTTAGTGCACTTAGGGGTTGCGACTGACTAACAATTTGCCCAATTCCTGGTCGCTATACTAAGCCCAACTCCTCCTGCATTCTCTTTCTCTGAGGACAGTTTCTTGTAACGTGGCCAAGCTCCCCACAAATAAAACAAAATTTTTTACGCCCTTGACATCAAGAACGAAAATGACCAGTCTGATCAAATCAGTGACACACAATTTGACGCTTAAGGAGAACTCCCGGAGTCTAGGAATGGGATGGTAGTTTGAGGCCTCGCTGGCCCTGCTTAGACTGATTTGGTCCCCTCGGTTTCTTTCTTCCTGAACTCTCAGCACTCCCGGAAGATGATCTCTTGCTAACGACTCGGAGTCTAATTTCCCCCACATTCACACCTCTCTGCGCACCTTCCAGAATCTCAACACCCTTCGTATACTCCACTATCTAAGGAAACATTATCTCATTTCTAGTATGCTGACTTGCCTCATTCTCTCTGCATGCACTACAGCCCTGGTGATCATGATCCCCGGTCTCACCCACCTAACTCCATGTCTCGAAAACATCCTACTATAAAAACATATGGAAGAAAGTCATCAGCATTAATCACATCTCTATATGGTGCAAGTCTCCGACTCTCCAACATGAGTTAACAACTCTACACCACTCTAATGTAATATAAATGCAAAGTCACATTGATGGACTAATATCATTCATGCAAGTACATACGTGTTTTTAAAAAAATGCAGCAATATTTGAACCCATGAGACTAAAGTCTCCCCACGGTCTCGAGATATTCTAAACCTATGCTTTGATACCAAGTTGTCACGTCCTTGATTTTTAACACAAATAATAATAGCTTTTGATAAAGGTATTCCTCACAATAATAAAGTACTAGCCCAAAAGACATTTCTTTCTCATAATCACAAGTTAAATTCAAAGACTTCATTTCCAACTCAAAGGCTCCAAATTGTCATAGTACTAGTACTGAAAGAAAGTGTAGAGACCCATAAAATTAGCATAATTTCGAAAATCATTTGGTGAGTAAAAGAATAGTTTTATTATTAAGGTTGTACGTATGTTTGTGGGGGTGTACGAATATATGTATTCGGTTGTCTATCAGACTCTTGGAGAATAGTAAAATGTAAGTTTTGATGTTGAAATATTGTTTGGAGGTGTTGGTATCAAGTTGGGTTCATTCCGGAGTCCGTTGTAAATTTTCACTTTTCTGCCTAGCCAGTACTGGTACTGGCTGTTGCCCAGTACCGGTACCCGCTATCCAGAAGTTGTTCAAATTGACATGTTTAAGGCTCCAAAACCGGTACTGGGAGTCGCCCAGTACCGGTACCCGCTGCGTTTTTCTGCAATTTTTAGCACGCTTTTTGGACTTCTATAAATACCCCCTTTTTGTCATTTCTCACTCCCAAACCCACGAAACACACCTGGAAACACCCCCTCTCACCTACCCAACTCCAATCTCACCCAGAACTCTTGATTCCAACTTCAAATCTCCAAGATCCAAGGGTTTTCTTCCTCAAAATCACAAGATTCTAGCATTTGGTGAACCAAGGGTGAGTTTTGTGTTCTTATTTTCACTCCTTGAAGTTCTACCACGTTTTTCTCTCTCTCCTCTTGAGTATTTATTGATCTTTACTAGATATTCATGTTTTTGGACTTTATTTACTCTAGATCTTGTATCCAAGCTTGGTGAAGCCTGTCTTTGGAGGATTCAAGTTTATTGCTCTTGATAGACTTAGGGTTTTGCTCAAAACCCATCTAGGTAGGGATTTCTCTCTTCCTCTACATGTTTCGCGATGATTATGCGTGATTTAGGTATTTATTTGCTATAAATGGTCGAATGTAATGTTTAATGACTCGAGGATTGCATATTCTTTGAAAGTAGTGTTGTGGACTTGAGTGTTATGATTCATGAGTTATATGTGACTTACTTGGTAGTGTTTGGTTGTGTGGAATGAGTTTACGGGATCGGTGGTGGTTGTAATAATATGGTGGTTGTTGATGCGAAGTGGTTGTGGGGTAGATTGTGTCGCAAGGTGTGGGAAACACAATTTCATGAGGGGTAGAGTATATGGTGTCGCAAGGTGTGAGAAACACAATTTCGCGAGGGGTGGAGTATATTGTGTCGCTAGGTGTGGAAACACAATTTCGAAAAAGGTGGAAGACTGTTGGAAGGGGTGTGTGTGTATAGGTGTGTATATATGTGTATGAGAATGTTATGACATTTCGTAAATGATGTTATTGTACATTCGTTTGGATTTGATGTCTAATTTGGTTTGTTGTATTCATGCTCATCATCTCATTACATATAGACTTTATAAAGAATTTCCTACTGGGCTCGTATAGCTCAACAAAATCCTTCTTTTCAGGTTCGAACGCAGGGCAGTAGGTTGCATGACTTGGTGTATTTGGAAACGAAGATTTTTGGAAGCTAACATGACTTAATTACTCATCCATCTTTGTATTAGTCTATTTTTGGATAGAGATGGTATTGTAACTAATTTACTTAGTTTGATCTTTTGACAAAAGAATGTAATATCCTTAATACTTTGCATTTGTATTTAATTTAATTTGGGCCGTAGTACCAAGGTTATAATTTCTTTAACTTGAGGACCTTGTTGTAATTAAGCAGGTGGGAAATCTCATTTTGGGTATTGTCTAATTTATGCGTGGACTCTTTATTGAAATGATATATATTTATATGTTTAAAATCGAGAGCGTGACAAAAAGGGTTAAGAGTTTACAATCTTCCATAGTCAAAATAATAATAATAATCGAAATTACAATTACATCTTCAAAAGAGTTTTCCTAAGATGTCAAGTAATTCCCCCTGTTAGCTTTCAAACGAATGATCAACATGCACTCCAAGCACGCAGTATCAATGCCCCAGAGATGTACATGAAATAATGACAAGGTGAGATACATTAGCCCATTAGAGCATTTTATTCCCAAATTGCGATGAATCATGCACCAAGAGTGAGTGAATTTCAATAAGCGAACATGAGAAAAAAAAAGGTTAACCACAAAGAACAGACGAACTATGTAACGCCCCGAAAATAGGGTATGTTTAATGAATAAATTTGCTATTTTATTAGAAGAAAAACATCAATTTTATTAATAACCAAAAATCCAAAGTCTCCAAATTTTAACAATAACAAACTTATTACAACCGAAATTCGTCCAAATAAGAAATTGTCTGAAATCTCAAAATTTAATAAACATTAAACTTAACTACAATTTTATTTAGAGCCATCTAAAACAGAGGAATTGAACAACTGATAAAGCCATGGTTCAGACGATACATCTCCATCTTGATCTTCCGTCGCCTCATAATCTGTAGGTTGCTCTTCATATCCCGCATTATCCTCAAAATCTAGCGTAAAATGCAGGGCTACAAAAATAGCACCGCGAGCAATAATCATTTAGTAGGGCACCCAAAGCCACCCCTTTACTAAGATTTACTCATGCATCACGTAATAATACTTATAAAAACATCAGAGCGAAGAATAGTAATTTAAACAATAGCGTTGCAATTATGATAACTTTAGTTTTTTAAGATCCAACACAATAGATTGCACCGTTCTTTAAGATCCAACACAATACCATTTCAATCTCAATTCTCAGGGTTCACAACCCACAATTCCATTAGTAATCTCAACATGTGATTTAATATTTCAAGTTAATCCACCATGTTATTCGGCATCAGTTCCCATCTACAAATAGACAATCCGTTAGGCCAACCAAGCCTTTGGGAATATTTGCCATAATTGGCTTAAGAACCATACCGGATAACCCAATTCAAACCATCTCACTATCCGGCATCGGTTCCCATCCACGAATATACAATTCTTTAGGCTAGCGAAACGTCTGGGAATGTTCGCGATAATTGGCTCAAGACCCATGTCGGATAGGAACGTTGTGGGCTTCCCGCCCCGGCGAGCCCAAGAAGAGTCGCCACCCGGATTTTTGAGATGGATGATCCGAGAAACCGAGAGTTTGTTCGAGAGAAAAAAGGCTTTTGGTCTAGCATAAACGTTGAGATTTTGGGTTCGGTAGCCACGTTACAAATGGGGAAGGTTTTGTTGAAAAAACACCCCTCTGCCCGGTAAAGACCGGTCTCTACTAAGCATTTTAAATGGGGGATTTAATATCATTCGAAAAGCTTAACTTTGATTAAAATATGTACGGGAAAGGGACATGAGGTATAATTTAACACATTGGCGTGCTCGTGGTGCGAACTGTATAGTATGAAATGGATGAGTAATGTACAAAAAATGAAATAACAACATTATAGTAGACTACCAATATTATGTGAAACACCGTGCAACGGACTAGATGCATTGCACGGTGTAACTAAAACGCCGTGCGGTGCACCTGTTTACACATTCCAGAATCAATTCGCTTTTACATGACAAAACATAGGTCCGCAAAATAATTTTTTATATTTTTTGAATCTTTGAAAAATGATTTACATGACCATTTTCTTTATCTCTCATGTAAAGCAATGTTAAAAAGCTTTTTGAAGTGTTAAAAGATTTAATAAAATAAAAAGATGAATTTTCACATGAAACTTGATTTTGAAATATACCCGCACAGAAAAGTAATAAACAGATTAAACAAAATAACATAAGAAAGAGTATGTACAAGAAATAAGATAAAACACGGTATAATACACTACGCCGTGCGGTGTCATAAAACGTCACACGATGTAGTGTATCAAGTGCAGAAACTGTTTTTTTTTTTTTTGTGCTTTCTGAATATAAAGCTCGTTTGAGACCCAAACTCAATATAGAAAGACCGAGAAGGGCCTCGATCGGCTCCCCTCAAAGCTAAACGTGGTTTAGCCAAAGGAATTTGCTTATACCTTTTGATCGAAACTTGGATGTGCTTGAAGAAGGAGAGTGGAAGATGATTTGGATTGAGCTTTGAGAGACTTGTGAGCAAATGAGTGTAGAGAGAGAGAGAGAGAGAGAGATCAACTTGAAGTTGATTTCTTAATAGCCCAACTTGTGGGTTGATGTAGAGAGAGAAAGAGATGTATGGTGATGGGTGTAAGTAGTTATAGAGAGAGAATCAAGAGGGGTCTTTTTCTCTAAGAGGAGTGGTGTATTTAGAGAAAAAAATATGCTTGGAGTGCACCCAAAGGCGAAAAATTGGAAAAACGTGCTCAAAACAATCTGCAAGGGAATCTGTCAGACACTCCTACTGACAATGTTTCAAATTTCAAAAGGCCGAGGGGTGTATTGAAATCCCGTGCGGTGGAGTGATTTTTTTGAATTTTTTTGGTATGCCGTGCTGCTTTTCTAAAATGTCGCGCGGTATTGTGTATCAGTAAAACACACCAAACTTCGCGGGGGCGCCCCGGACACTCCCAAACTCGGATTTAGGCGTTTTTTGAAGCGTTGTAAAGCTCATTGAATCCTCTTTGTAACCCAATTAGTTTCATTCAAAGAAGTTTTATACATTGAAATGTGTGCCCATTTTACCATCAGTGTGTCATGAAAAAAAGTTATTTTTGACCATGCCAACGCGTTTTTCTCTTTGCAATTGAACCAGAGGTCACCCTACATGTTTGGGAAGGGTTTTTATTGAGGTTTAGAGAAGGAGTAGCAAAGGAGCAACAACCCAAGCTTTAAAGGTATATTTTTCTTTATTTCATCATCGGGGAACTTAAAGATTATTCGGAGGCCCAGATTGGGGTGTCTACAGTAGTTCCTCTTTGACGGAACTCAGATATCACTGTCAGATATGAGTGACATGAAAGAATAGACAACCCAATCCATAGCTCCAATATCCTTAAGTTAAATGTAAGAATGCAATAAAGGTGATCGCGCTCATGGAGCTGCCTATGTACACCACTGTAGGGATAAGGCCAAAGTAGTTCGATCGGGACAATGCAAGAAAACCGAGTCCTAAAGGACAAATTAAATAGTAAACTTGAGAACATTGAGTGCTTGAGTGCCATGAAACTTCTTGGTACGAGTCTTTGGGGGACTAAAATTGAGGCGAGTCCTCAAGGGACTAAAAAATTGAGATGAGTCCTCAGGGGACTAAAAATTGAGACGAGTCTCGGTGGACGAAAAATGCGCATTTTGACCAAGACACAGATTTAAGACTTGATTTTTTCAAAAGCTTTAATTTCGGAAGATATTTGAATTTTAATAACTTGAATTTTGAAGATTTCGAATTTTGAAAGAAGTTTGAGTTTTGAAAGAGACTTGAGTTTGAATAACTTGAATTTTGGAAGGGACTTAAATTTGAATAGCTTGAATTTTGAAAGAGATTGGAAATGAATAGCTTGAATTTTGAAAGAGACTTGAATTTTGAAGAGCTTGAATTTTTTTTGAAAGTGGCTTGAACTTGAAGAGCTTGAATTTTGAAAGATACTTGAATTGAATAGCTTGAATTTTGAAAGATACTTGAATTTGAAGAGCTTGAATTTTGAAAGAGACTTGAATTTTGATAGAGTCTTGAATTTGAATAGCTTGAATTATGAAGGAGACTTGAATTTTGAAAAGCTGAATTTTGAAAAAGACTTGAATTTTGAAAAGCTTGAATTTTGAAAGAGACTTGAAATTGAATAGTTTAAATTTTGAAGGGCTTGAATTTTTGAAAGAGGCTTGCATTTGGCGTTCGATTGAGACAACACATGAATGCTGATGCAAGTTGATATGTCATGTCACGTGAGCATGTAAAATCAATGCAAGTATGACAAAAGTGAGTCCCAAAGGACGAAGTGCAGATAGAGTGTGAGTCCCGGAGGACAAAGTGCTAGAAAAAGTGAAGTCCTAAAGGGCAAAGTGCGAGACAAAGTGTAGATAGAGTGCGAGTCCCGGAGGACGAAGTGCTAGACAAAATGCAGTCTCAGAGGATGAAGTGTAGATAGAGTGCGAGTCCCGGAGGATGAAGTGCTAGACAAAGTGCAGTCTCGGAGGACGAAATGTAGATAGAGTGCGAGTCCCGGAGGACGAAGTGCTAGACGAAGTGCTAGACAAAGTGCAATCTCGGAGGACGTAGTGTAGATAGAGTGCAAGTCCTGGAGGACGAAGTGTTTGATAAAGTGCAGTCCCAGAGGACAAAGTGCGAGACAAAGTGCATTCCCAGATAGCGAAGTGCTAGACAGAGTGCAGTCCCAGAGGACGAACTATAACTCGAAAGACTAAAAGATCGTGGATTGATCTTGGAATTGACTCTAAAACGATCATTTGAGATTCGCCTATTGCACTGAATGACAACGATGATGATATTCTGGGGACATGTCTGAGCACCCTATTTGTTTTATTGTCTTTGGCAAGTGGACCGGTATTCTCAGGAACTTTGAATTTGGGTTGGATTCTGTGCTGGATTTGAGCAAGGGTTTGCCTTTGGCCAGGGTTTGAGTCTTGGATTTTCTTTCCCTAGTAGACGGCATTGAGCTGATGTACCCCAGTGAGTAACGACCCCCAGTCCTGATGGTTTTGACAAGGAGTTGACCAAGCGCAATCCAAGCTATGATTATGGCCTAACGAGCTTTTTTTTTCAAGGGCGACTTTCACGAGTTTAGGATTGACAAGACTAAGACGACTGGTTCGACCTTTTAGCAAAGGGAGTGGATTATGACAGGATTGACTCAAATATACAAAGGAGGGAAAGACCGTTTATGAATGAAGCGACTTTCGAATAGTGCCTCTGATTGGGCGGAGAGTTTGACTCTTTGAAGAAAATAGGATTCATGCCCCATAATTTACGACAAACCAGGTTTTTGCAATTTTTACCTTCGAAATCTGTTTTTCTCCATCAATTGATCAAAACACAAGAGTTTTTATCATGAACCAAGTTGCTAATGATGGCCCATGTCCCCGTTTAGATTTTCGCCTTGATTGATGTGGGTTTCGCACAATGCCTTAATGTATTAATGCCCTTTAACGTAACACCTCGAATTCTTGCTATCAAGTTGTGCTTTCCAATCCAAAAGAACTTTTTGGGTTGTAATGTGGGCCATGGTTTAGGCTTGACAAAGAAAGGATATTAGGCTAAAAATTTCACTTTCTTTTGGGTTTTCAAAGCTAGCAGCTATCTTCCAATTGTAGGTGCCTTTGTTTCATTTTTCATTTGATTTCTCATGTCTTCAATGCCTTTCAATGTGTTTGGCACTTTCATCCTGTTGATGCTTTGAATTTCGATTTGTTTGACACTTTCACCCTTTTGATGATTTGAATTTCAAAGTTTCTTTTGGCACTTTTATTTTTCATTTCACCCGAATGCGGGGGGTAGCTGGTTAGTTGGGCTTCTTTTTCAAAGAATTTGATTGTGGTTCAAAGAGGCTATCAAAGGATATATCTTTATGCGTAGGATGAAAGAAATGATGGCCTTTCTTCATTTTAGATTGCACAACCTAACAACTGAATCCTAGATGCTCATTGAGAGGATTTTGTTTGCATACTCTAACTTTTGCCTAGGTCAGATTTTGAGATTTCAACCTAGCGAGCTTTCCTTCTTTCCTTTTTTTTTCCCTCTTTAGAGCTAAGGCATTATTCATTGAAATGGCATCGGGGAGCGGTCCCTTGAAATTGTTCTTCTTGCATGGGGTGAAGGTTCAATCAAAAATCATCTTGTGTTTTAAAGTGATTATTATGATTCTCAAGTGATGGTGAAAAACAATTTCGAGTTGGGCTGGGGATAATCACAAAAACCTGAGTTTATTATGATGATTTTGACAAAAATACACGACACTTGAAAGACAGCGGCTGAACCAGCAGGGGTTGACTCGAAAGACTATGACCGAATCTTGGGATTGACTCGAATGCTCATGACCGGGCCTCAGGGTGAGGCTACCTACGTATCCCGTAAAGGAATCAGGTCATAACGTAGTTCAAGATTACAAAACTGACTCTCTATTTTGAATTTTTTCTTGGGCAAATTTTCGTAGTAGTCCCTGTAGTTTTACGGTTGTCTCACTTTCGTCCCTCTAGTTTCAAAGTGCTCGAATTTCGTCCCTGTAGTTTGTTTTACGTTCCAAATTGGTAAAATCGTTAACACCGTTAACAAAACTAACGGAAAAAAAAAAATAAGTGTTTCAATTTTCAATCCGTTTGAACCGGTGCGAAGATCTTATTTTTTGATCATTTTATTCTAAATGGTCGTAATGAATTTTTGGCTTTAAGGCCTTTTAACGAGCACCCGAAGACTCCTTATTTAGTTTCAGGGCTCTCTTAGGGTTCTCATTGAAAGGCCTTAGAGTCAAAAATTCATTACGACCATCTAGGATAAAATGATCAAAAAAATAAAATCTTCGCACCGGTTCAAACGAATTGAAAATTGGAACACTTTAATTTTTTTTTTTCCGTTAGTTTCGTTAACGGTGTTAACGATTTTACCAATTTGGAACGTAAAACAAACTACAGGGATGAAATTCGAGCACTTTGAAACTGGAGGGACGAAAGTGAGACAACCGTAAAACTACAGGGACTACTACGAAAATTTGCCCTTTTTTTTTTGGACAACAAACAGACACGAAAGCGAAAGCATGAAAGACTCGAAATGTAGACTGACACAAAAAGGATGAAAACTTGACTCGAAACTTTGAAGATTTCCAAAACTCATGGAAAGTCAGATAGTTGTCTGGCTCTTGACATTTTACTCCTCTTTGCTGAAGAAGGCAGCGCTGATGCAAGGATTGCGCTTGGGCACAGGGTCTGGCTTTGGTTGAGCAGGTGCCTTAATGACCTTGTTGTCAATAAGGTCTTGGATAGCATGGCGAAGGTGGATACAGTTGTTTACGTTATGGCCGGACATTTGATGGAAGATGCAGAAGGTACCTGGGTTATGAGATGCTGAGAGCTTTTGAGGTAGATGAGCTGGAGGGAGCGGCTCAATGAGGCCAGCTTTGAGGAGCTTTTCATAAACCAGGGATTGTGGTTCAGAGAAATGAGAGAAGGCCCTTGATTTGGTTCTGCGATTGTGTTTAGGGTTCATTGTGGCACTGGAATCTTTACGTGTATTACGGGCCTCGCTTGCTTCGGCTAGGCCTTTGAACATTTCAGAGAGCTTCATCTTTGGGGGTGAATGCCCTTCATCCATATCTTCCTTAGTATTTGCTTTGGATCCGAGACTATGAAGGCGAGGAGACTATCCATCTTCTATGTTAAAGCCCTTATTTGGATCATTTGCGTATCCATTTTCCGACTGATTTCCTCCACAGCTTTCCTCGACTCTTTAAGTTCTGTTTGCTTCGTCATTAGTTCAAATTCCAATACTGAAATACTAGATTCATCGGGAATGGGTACAATTGGTTTGGGCAGGTGAACAGCGATGATATAGTGATTGGGATCAAATATAGTGGAGCTGGTGTTGATATGGTTAATGTGGTGGTTTGACAAGGTGCTTGATTTCTTTAGTGGCAGAAGGATGGTTCTGCTATCGATAAGGTCTTGAATTTTGTGACGGAGACGGTGACACTTATCGATAACATGGCCAGGCATTTGGTGAAAGGCGCAGAAGGCATTTGGGTCGTGGTAGGCTGGAAGCTTTTAGGGTAGATGAGTTGGAAGGAGTGGCTTGATGAGACCTACTTTGAGGAGTAGTTCATAGAGTGTGGATAGAGGTGTGCTGAGTTGAGTGAAGGTGCGAGTTGATTTATTAGCTAGCTGGCTTATTTTGAGGGGTTTGGCATTTGAGGAGTTCCCGTTGTGGAAGGTATTACTGTTTTCGAAAAGAACTTCGCCATTGTTGGGATGGAGTCCCTTGCCTTTTAAGGCGGGTTCTTTCTTCTCAAGGGTACCATCCCTAAGTGCTTCTTCAACAGCCAATCCAGAATCGTAGAAGGTCTCAAAATCGGGAGATGATTACGATAGAACCATATAGGGGGCAAAGGCACTGGGCAGGTTTTTGGTGATGATTCATATCTGCTCTTTTAGGTCTGGCTTATTGTGTATCTGGGCAGCTTTGGCTCTCCACCTTTTTACATAGTCAGCAAAATTCTCATTTTCGCCCATTTTGGTGTTCTCAAGTTCTTGGCTGGTCAATTTCAGCTCAACATTGAAGTCGTATTGGGACACAAAAGCCATTCCAATGTCCTCTCACGTCTTTTTCTTCGAGGGTGCTAGGGAAAGGAACCATTGTAGAGCCGGGCCAGCAAGTGACTCATGGAACAATTGAGCCATGGCGTTTTTTTCAACCCCTCGCATGGAAAGTGACCCAACATACCTTAGCAGGTTCAGATCAGTAGTCCCATCAAATTTGGCAAAGTCCATCCCTTTAAACTTCTCAGGCAATTTTGCATTGGGAAACAAACTTAAACGATCCATGTCTATTTCACTCCTCCCCATCCTTTTTGTTTCGAGGATAGATTCCTCAAGTTTGCTGATTTTGGCAATCAATTCTGCCACTTGGGGGTCAGCGTGCGATGATTCTGGACTAGGAGTAGATTTGGCTGGTAGGCCGTCACTGATTTCTTGCATTGATTCCAATATCATGGTTATGTTCTTTTGGACACCGGTGATGCCTGACTTGAGCTGACCATCTATGTTCGTAATTGACTGCCTGAGTTGATCTTTTAGATCAACCATAGCCTGCCTGATTTCCCCTATTTCATTCTTTTGACCCACCATTTCAGATGTCACTACCGGTGACTAAGCTACTCTCTGCGAACCCCCTTTTGAGCCGGACGGTTCCAATTGGGTGAAGTCCTTCAAATATTTCTGAACTGACAGTAAAGCAAAAAGGGGGCTCAAATTCTGCCCGAGAATCATGCCCATGCAATGTTGTCAGTGTCGTCTACGTCCTAAGACCTACCTCAGCCCTAAATCTCACTTAGGATATGACTGTACTAAGGGTTTCAGCAGCCACGGGTAAGTCGTGTCAGGCAGGTTAAATTTCGAATGTTTTGAAATCAGAGCCAATCTCCTTATCTTGACCATCCAAGACAAAGCAATAAGGTTGCCGAAACCTAGATACAAGCACATCCTAAGGCTAGATCCAGGCCAGAGGGGCCGTTCGGGCACGGCGAACACCGAATGTATCTCAAACTCCATAGATTTAAGCTTAGTTGCAGGAACCTTTAACTATGCCCACGTTTTTTCGACGGGAACGCGAAAGCGCGTTCTCGTTGAAGGAAACTCCAAGAAACTCGTCCCAATGATGACGGAAACTCGTTCCTTACCTATTCGGGAACTTACACCCAAAAAACGGTTGAGGGACTTACAATTCAAGCTACAATTGGTACCTTTAAAGTTGTTTTGTTCTTGTTGGTGTGCACATCTGATCTTAACCTTCTAGAGTCATACTAATGTCTTTAACTCTCATGCCTACTTAATATGCACAAGAGCTCTATTGTGTAATCATGTGCTACAATAAAAGTGTTGAAATATAACTAGAAACTTATAATTTTAGTAGTAATATTTTATGTGGTAGAATAATATTTTTATATTGACATTTAACAATATAAAATTCCAAAATATATTTATAATTTTAATAATTTTTCCTAATCACTCCCAATGACGCTCCCACACTTCTATGATCATCCGCTCCCCCGTCCCCGCTCCCGCTCTCGTCCCCGCTCTCGCTTCGTGTAACTAAGGATTTAAGGTCTCCTAGACCGTTCTAAGGACCTACCGTGGTTCAAATCTCACTTAAGACATGGCATAGATGACTTTCGACGATCCAGGTAGGTCATGTCAGGTAGGTTAAATCTCATTCGTTCGGGATCAGAGCCAATCACCTTATCCTGACCATCCGAGACAAAGCAATATGACTGCCGAAATCCAAATGCCAATATTTCTTAAGGCTAAACTAAACCAGGGAAGCCGTATGAGCACGGCAAACGCCGGAGATATCACAAACTCCATGAATTTAAGGTCTCCTAGACCAACCGAGGGAAGGCGAAGAGTCTTAAAGGAATCCCATCCTCTAGTTTGCAAAATGCAATGATGTATGAATGATATGCATGCACATAAACAGGATATATCACATAAGTCCTAACCACGGGCTCCTGTCTTAGTTGGGATGGTTCTACGGTTATGTACAAGTGCAAAGGCCGATTTGGGTCTCAACAGGGTTCCCCGGACTAGGGCCAAGATGTACTCCCACGTCAAGTGTATTGCAAAACAGTGGTCAAACAGTACGATGGCTCATCATCGTCGAGGGTTGCAAGGCATCTCGGGAGAGCTTGTCACGGCGAACCGGGCAAGATTGCCGAAACACATTGGCAAGGCTTGTGCTATGCAAAGTATAAAAGAAAACAAAGTTATAATTTTCAAACGATATTAAATCCCCCAAAGGAAATGCCTTTCAAGTTTGGCTCACTTTATTAATCAATACTTTGGAGAAAACTACACAAGCGAACAATAGTAAAAGTTTCAGTTCGGATTGGTCGGATGTAAAATCCTGTTACGTCACCATTCCGTTCTTCAACAGCGTGGAGCATACTGTTTTGACAGACTTTTGAAAGATTGTTCATTTATGTATTAATTTTCAAATTTTTGATTAATGCAAAGTCCCCAGCAGAGTCACCACTGTGGGCTTCCCGCCCCAGCGCGCCCAAGAAGAGTCGCCCCCCGGATTTTTAAGATGGATGATCCGAGAAACCAAGAGTTTGTTTGAGAGAAAAAAGGCTTTTGGTCTAGCGTAAACATTGAGATTTTGGATTTGGAAGCCACGTTACTAACGGGAAAGGTTTTGTTGAAAAAGCACCCCGCTCGCGCGGTGAAGATCGGTCTCTACTAAGCATTTTAAATGGGGGATTTAATATCGTTCGAAAAACTTAACTTTGATTAAAACATGTACGGGAAAGAGACATGGAGTGTAATATAACACATTGGCGTGCTCGTGGTGCGAACTATACAGTATGAAATGGATGAGCAATGTACAAAAAATAAAATAACAACATTATAGCAGACTACCAATATTATGTGAAACACCGTGCGACGGACCAGATGCATCGCACGGTATAACTAAAACGTCGTGCGGTTCACCTGTCTACACATTCTAGAATCAGTTCGCTTTTACATGACAAAACATAGATCTGCAAAATAGTTTTTTTTATATTTTTTGAATTTCTAAAAAATGATTTACAAGACCATTTTGTTCATCTCATCATGTAAAGCAATGTTAAAAAGCTTTTTGAAGTGTTAAAAGATTTAATAAAATCAAAAAGATGACTTTTAACATGCAACTTGATTCTGGAATGTATCTGCACAGAAAAATAATAAACAGACTAAACAAAATAATATAAGAAAGAGTATGTACAAGAAATAAGATAAAGCACGGTATAATACACTACGCCTTGCGATGTCGTAAAACGCCGCATGATGTAGTGTATCAAGTGCAGAAACTGTCTTTTTTATTTTTGTGCTTTTTGAATATAAAGCTCGTTTGAGACCCAAACTCAGTATAGAAAGACCGAAAAGGGCCTCGATCGGCTCCCCTCAAAGCTAAACGTGGTTTAGCCTAAGGAATTTATTTATACCTTTTGATCGAAGCTTGGATGTGCTTGAAGATGGAGAGTAGAAGATGATTTGGATTGAGTTTTGAGAGACTTGTGAGCAAATGAGTGTAGAGAGAGAGAGAGAGAGAGAGAGAGAGAGGGAGAGATCAACTTGAAGTTGATTTCTTAATAGCCCAACTTGTGGGTTGATGTAAAGAGAGAAAAAGATGTATCGTGATGGGTGTAAGGAATTGTAGAGAGAGAATCAAGAGGGGTCCTTTTTCTCTAAAAGGAGAAGTGTATTTATAGGCAAAAATATGCTTGGAGTGCACCCAAATGCAAAAAATATGAAAAATGTGTTCAAAACAATCTGCAAGGGAATCTGTCAGATGCTCCTCTTGACAGTGTTTCAAATTTCAAAAGGCCGAGCGGTGTATTGAAATCCCGTAGGGTGAAGTGATTTTTTTGAATTTTTTTGGTATGCCGTTCTGGATTTCTAAAATGCCGCGCAACGCTTTGAAATGCCACGCGGTATTGTGTGTCGGCATGCACCAAACTTCGCGGGGGCGCCCCGGATACTCCTGAACTCGGATTTGGGCGTTTTTTGAAGCGGTTGAAAGCTCATTGAATATTCTTTCTAACCCAATTGGTTTCATTCAAAGATGTTTTATACATTGAAATGTGTGTCCATTTTTTCATCAGTGTGTCATGAAAAAAAGTTATTTTTGACCAAGCGAACATGTTTTTCTCTTTGCAATTGAAGCGGAGGTCACCCTACATGTTTGGGAAGGAGTTTTCTTGAGGTTTAGAGGAGGAGTAGCCAAGGAGCAGTAATCCAAGCCTTGAAGGTATATTTTTCTTTATTTCATCATCGGGGAACATAAAGATTATTCGGAGGCTTAGATTGTGATGTCTACAAACGTCCCAACCCATACGATCACAAATTTTTTCTTTCTTTTATCAGTTAATCTTTATATCATATATATGCCAAAGTATGGAGTTCATGCATCAACATGGGTACCAATATCATGTAAGTCCAACAGTTTATCAAGTAGGAAACAATAACAAGTGATCGATTCTCACGGAAGCTGAAAGTGACTTATAAACTTGAGTTCTCTAAAAATAGCAAATTAACTCCATAAATCACGAAATTCGACAGGGATATAACTAATCAAATTTGAAACAAACTTTCTGTTTTATGCAAAGTGCAATTATCACCTTAAGCGAGGTCAAATCAGGTTTAAAGCAAAAAGCATAACCAAATCTGCACAGTTCAGTCAACTTTGAAAAATCGTATTAAATTCCCTCAACCTCTATTGGAGGCAATTTATATGAAAGTCACTTAAAATTAAATTATCTACAACTTCCATGTTTTACTCAAATTTCGAATCCATCATCTATCAGGGTAAAAACGGGCCGGAAGCAGCGTGACTAATCTGTCTTGAGACAGCCCTGCGACTGAACTTCCAAAAATCATAACTAATTCTCCCAAACTTCGATTTAGACAAATTTTATATCGAAACTCATTAATTTTCCAAGATCTACAACTTTTGTGTTATGAGTTTTTCCTGAATCTAAATCAAAAGATTCCAACTTTATAAAACAGAATAGCATGCAAATTAACCGTTTTCTCAACGTTTCAAATTCCCACAAGCAAACGGTTCATTGCCCATCAAATCCCTACTATATATCTACTAACTAATCATCTCCCACTTCTTTTTACGATATAATTAATACACGTAAGCAGTAAATCCTAGTAAAAGTTAGGTTTTGAAAGTCCTACCTTTCCTCCGTTGAATCAAGCGTAAATGAATGAGAGCAGAAGCGTTGAACAATTACTACTCTGAGGAAATTCTGCGAGAAATAAATACCCACCGTGAGTTACGGAAAGTATAGTCCGAGGAAGATAGAAAAACTTATCAAAGGCGGGAGAGAGGTTTAGATAATTAATGATAAAGAGAGGGAGAGTTAATGAGTATGAGAGAAATGGTGAGGGAGAGCGAGGGAGAGAATTAAAGTGGGGGAGATGTCTTGACCAAAAAAAAAAAAGTGGGGGAGAAGTGTTTTACGTCAAGAGAAAAATAGAGAGAGAGAGAGAGAGAGAGAGAGAGAGAGAGAGAATTTAACATTAAAAAATATGGAGGAGGTTGAGAGATACAAGGAGAGTGGGAGAGTTTTAGGGAGAGTGGAAGAGTTAATGGGTAGAGGTGGGAGAGAGATACATGGGTAGGCTGTTATCATAGGAAAAATCATATTAGTTTAAATAAAATATTTATATACACAAAACCAAATCAAACCAAACCAAACCGAGCCTTACGTTCTAATCACTAAATTAAATCAATAAATCCTATTATTCTAATATAGTAAAAATCCGGATTTTACAATCTACTTCCTTAAACAAAATCTCGCCCTCAAAATTTAAAGTGGTCGGTTCACAAACAAGTGATAATGGTTAAGCTCACAAAAATCTTCATACTCCCACGTTTATTTTTTTTTTTTCGATTCCTTGACAGCACCAC
This sequence comes from Rhododendron mucronatum var. ripense, assembly GCA_019656295.1. NCBI lineage: Eukaryota > Viridiplantae > Streptophyta > Magnoliopsida > Ericales > Ericaceae > Rhododendron > Rhododendron mucronatum. The sequence continues at coordinate 147,107 of BPLT01000018.1, forward strand.
AAAACTTTGAAAAGTTTAAACTTCTTCCTCCGTAACATCTTTTCTTGCTCGTCCACAGAACCACAATCTTGACTGCTTGATCCTCGAATGTTGCACCCTTGTTTATGGTAAGTTCTTTCCACTAAGTATGTCCTCGGGATGAGCTACGTATTTTCTAAACATAGACACATGGAATAACTTACATACTCGTGCTATCCGCGGCGGTAGGGTTACACGATACGCAACTTCTCCAATACGTTCCAGAATCTCAAACAGTCCAACGAACTGTGCGAAATCTTTTGCTTTTTATGAAAACAAGTAACTCCTCGTCAAGGCTGAATCTTCAGAAGCACATGGTGCCTGATATTGAAGGTCGATGGTTGAGTTCTTCTCTCAATGGAACATTTTTGTTGACTCTGAGCTGTCACCAATCGCTGTCTAATTAGCTGCTCTTTCTCAATCATCTCACGAACAAGGTTTGGCCGCGATTCCGATGCTAGGCTGGAAGTTGTTTATTTAAGCGAACTCTAGCTATTAGAGGTAAATGATGTTCCCACGTCCCATCGAAATCCACTACACATGCCCTAAGTATGTCTTTCAAAGTCTGAATCGTCCACTCTGACCGTCCATTGATCTGTGAGGGAAAGGCGGTGCCGAAACAAAGATCCGTACCCAAGGCGGTCTGAAAAAAACTGTGTCAAAAACTAAGAAGTAAAACGCGGGTCTCGATCTCTGACACGATCAATACTAGGACCCTGTGTAGGCGAACAATCTTGTCAATGTAAAGGTTGTTGTACGACTCCATGATATTTGAGACTTGATCTGGTAGAAAATGCGCACATTTGGTCAGGCGGTCTACAATAACTTAAATGGCGTCACCAAAATCTCGCAGTGGCCTTGGCGAGTCCTGAAAGTGGTCTTCTAGATATCCTGCTTTCTAACCCAAAGCTGGTGGTATCCAAATCATTAATCGATCTTCGAAAAACATCAAGATTCACTCTATTGATCGAAAAGGTCGTTGATCCACGGTAATGGATAACAATTCTTGACGACTACACTGTTGAGTTGCCGATGGTCTGTACATAAGTGAAGCGATCCATCATTCTTCTTATGGTCCTTGTAGTTGAATCGTTGAATCTTTAAGAATTCTACCAACGTCGGATGAAATGCTATAAGAGATACTGACGTTGCTCTAGCTAGGTTGCAGTTAATGGAAAAGTTCACTGATGGTGTGCGTCAACACACGACTGTGTAAAACTCAATGATCAATGAGGCGGATAGAAATACAATAATTAATAGTAGATAGATTCAAGTTTAATAAAACTCAATGATCAACACACGACTGAAACAAGCGAATGAAAAGGTCTCCAAACGAAAGAAGGGTTCCAACTATTACAAAATAGTGATGACTCAAGGTTCAACAAACGAGCTAGTGGAACTTAATGGGTACCCCAACTTGCCAAAAAAATGTTGTGTGGGAATAAACAAAAGTTATTCGAGAGAAATGAACCTACTGAAACAAAATTCTGGAAAATGAGTTCGAGATTAAGCGTTGAAAACAGCAAAACTAGATATTTGTTTTGAAACTATGTCGGCCAAACACGTTTCAATTCAAGCATCCAAGTTTAATTGTTCATGAAAGTTTTAATCAAACATGTATACACATAACACGCAAGATCATTCCGGCAACGAAACCGTCTATCTCAAATTTCAGGACGGGGAAAGTATGATTTCAACAAAAGTTGAATTGAACTGATTGTTGAGGTTACGTAACTCAAACAAAGAAAATGTTTCTAGATTTGAAGTGTTTTGATACCCTTGAATCCAAAAGTTCTATCTCAGTTTAGGATTGAAAGAGTGAAATAGTACTATGATGCGAGATAAGTAAGACTTCGGTCTTGAAGAGTATAGAAATTTAAGGAGTACGTAAGCGAGAAGTAAGTACAAGAGATAACTGTGGCGGAAACAAAAACTTTTCGATTGAAGTGTCTAGATAGGAGGCTTCTTGATTTAACATCAATTTAGGAAGCGACCCCGTCGTTCCGTGCCAAAAATAAATTTATAAAAGCTTGGAGTTAACTACTACTCCGTAGAATAGCGATCAAGACCGAGTGTCGATCCGCATTGACAGATTGGCTAAGTTACTATAATTCAATCAATTTCTAGATTAATTTGGAAAAGTAAAGATTGATTGGTCGATTTGTTTTGAAGTGCTAATTAGACTAAAGAGCAATTTAATTAAAAGGTTTAGAAACGATGGAGGGAAATATCTAGGGTTTTGAATCCACCCCGACCGCGTAACAACAATATGCATAAGTTAGGTTTATTTATTCGAATCAAAAGAGATTATCGCTAGGGCTTGCAAACCCTAACGATAATCATCAAGAAAATAATCGGGTTGTTTAAAGGCATAGACTATCCCATAGTACGGACCGTCTCTCAGTAGCACAGTCTGGCCACCTAAGGGCACGATCCGTCTTACGAGTATGATCTATCTCAGAACTCCAACCACAAACAGTGAAAACCATTGCAAAACTAGGTATTTGAAATCGCGAATACAAATACTCAACCGATAGGAAGAGGTAAAATCAATTCATTCAATTGCAATGAAAAGGGTTCTGAGTTTCACAATCGATCCGAAAAACAAACCAAAACCTACGCATAGACAAGGTTTCTTGGTGCAGAGTTTCATCGTCCCCTTAGACAAGGGGTTCAGCCGGCCCTAAAAACGTGCGTAGCTTTTTCTTCTATTTTGCTCTCAGCCGAATGGTCTCTGAAGCCTCCTCTTTGTTACGTGCGTGTATTGCCCCTTTTATATGCTGTCGTGTGATATATATTAATTGGGGCCCGCCGCCAATACAACCCTATTCTCTAAATCCTTGGACTAATCAGTAATGCCTTACCACATGGTAATTTTATTGGGTGCTTCTCCACTTGAATTCCACATGATAATTTCGACACACCCTTTGAATTAATACAGCACGCCACTTGATGTATTCGATCGACTTTCTTTTGACACCATGTAGTAACCCGCAAGCTCGTGAGCCAACATCGCACTAACCGAACTAAATAAAGCCCATTTAATATGTCAAGCCTCCAAATATCTACAATCACAAGAAACGCATTACTATTCTCCAAGTAACAATATAAATGAACTTGACAAGGCATGAATTAGAAAGATTAAATGGGTGATTTTCAGCACCTATCAAGAAGGAATCAAAAGAGGTTAAATACAATGAACAGATAGTATGAGATTACTAATTGTCAAAAGCCGACTACAAGAAAATGATAACAATCGACCTACCCCCCTTAAATAACAGTGTTGTTCCTCTAGGCCCCGTTTAGTTGCTAGAAAAGTACAGGAAATGATGAAAAAATCAATTTTTCCATTACTTTTATAGTGTTCAGTTGGCAGGAAATTAGTGGAAAATAAGGAGCCTTAGAGTGCTCGTTGAAAGGTATTAAAGCCAAAAATTTATTACAACCATCTAGGGTAAAATGATCAAAAAAATAAGATTTTCACACCGATTCAACTGGATTGAAAATCGGAGCACTTAAAAAATATTAAATAAATAAAAGAGAAAAAAGATATAAAAAAATATTAAATAAATATTCTTGTCACACGAATCAACATTTTTGTTCCATTCTGTCCGGTCTTTTTTTTTTAAACTAATAATAGGCCACATTTATTCATTGGAATATAGATTAACATTTTCGACTTCCCAAATTCGGTGATTAAATAGACTGATCTTTGCAATACTATAATTATCCCGAGCATATTTTAAACTGTCCAAAATTATCAACGTTGTCCATCAAGTCCGGAGATATGTCAATTTTTTCATATCGGCACACACATTACAATAATGAGGTTGAAGGAAAAAAAGAAAGAGATAAAAAGAGCTATATAAATAGATAAAAAATATATATGCAATAAATAAAAGAGAAAAGATATCAAGAAAAAGTGAAAATTAAATAATTAAATTAATTAATTAAAAAAATAAGATAAAAGAATTAAAAAATTAAATAAAAATAAAATTTAGTTAAAAGGGAAGGGTATTTGGACTTTGTACATGGGACCCATGGGGCGGAGTTGTCAGAGGGGCGTGGGAAAAGCAATTTGCAAGAGTTAATGAGTAGAGATGGGACTAATCGCCCCCCTGTCAGACTCCCCTGACACGAGTCCACTACTATTAGGAAGATAACTCCGCTTGGGCGGCCCAAAAAGATCCGAACCTATTTTCTGTTATTTTTTCTTTATTTAATTAATACTAATGTTTATACTCTGTATCTTTTTTCTTTTTTATTTATTTAAAATTATTTTAGTGTTCCAATTTTCAATCCGGTTGAATCGGTAGAAAGATCTTATTTTTTTTATCATTTTATCTTCAATGGTCATAATGAATTTTTGGACTCGTAAAATCAAATATCTTTTAGGGCTAATCAACGAGAGTCCTACGGTCAAAATTTAATTATAGCCATTTAGGATAAAATGATTAGGAAATTAAAATCTTTCCACTAATTCAAACGAACTAAAATTTGGAAAACTTAATTTTTTTAATTATATTTTTAAATATATAAACTGTCTAAAAATGTTTAAATAAATTAAGTGTTCCAAATTTCAGTCCGTTTGAACCGGTGGAAAGATTTTACCTTTCTAATCATTTTATCCTTGATAGTCATAATTAAATTTTAACTTTATGGCTATCGTTGATTAGCACTAATGATATTTGATTCTAGGACTTTCTTAGTGCTATTCAACGAGAGTTCCAGAGTCAAAATTTAACTATAACCATTTAAGATAAAATGATCAAAAAAATAAAATCTTTCCACCCGTTCAAACGGATTGAAATTTTGAACACTTAATTTTTTAACTATATTTTTAAATATATAAACTGTCTAAAAAGTTAAAAAAATTAATCATTGGTTCAAAGTTGTCCGTTGGTTCAAAAAAATTTAATTATAACCATTGGTTCAAACTAGCAAACTGTCTAAAACTGTCTGAGTTGCCTGTTGGTTCAAAAATATTTAATTATGACCATTGGTTCAAACTTACAAACTATCTAAAACAGTCTAAAAGGTGCAGGTGCAGCAACAGTTGCCCGTTACAAATTTGACAGAGCATTGATAGCATTGGTTCAAAGTAGCAGGTGCAGCAACAGTTGCCCATTGCAAATTCGACAGAACATTGATAGCTTGGCCTATATATTCAGTTGCCTATATATTCACTTGTGTATGCCTTGGCCTATATATTCACACTTGCTCTCATTCACCACATCCTCACAATTTCCTCAACTTTCATTTCATTTTCGTAATTTATAAAAGAACATTATGGATCAATACAATTTTTCATTTTCGGATAGTTGATCGCTTGGGAACGATGTTGCAAATGATGTTTCTTATGCAGAGAGCAGCTCCTACATTGGGTATGATTACAGAGCCGAATTTACGACTGGCCAGGTTAGTTATTACTATTGTTATTATACATATTTGTTACTTATTTTGAAAGTAGACTGCATAATGTTGTGTGTAATATTACTGTTTACGACCAAACAGTCGAATTTATAATGCCTTGTTTGTCTTATTTCTAACTTTGTTTGTTATTCCTTTGTCTACTATCATATGGTATGAGCATATCTATTACTCTTTTGTCATGTTTCAAACTTACCAGCTTCCCATGTGCACACACCCTCACTTATATGCCACCGAAAGCTTACATGCAAGAATTAATATTTTTAATATACTGGATATTACATTATGCTTATACGTATTTATTTATTTTTGTTATAGATATTTGAATCTAGAGCTGTCATGGTAGATTGGGTGCGGAGAGTTGGTAAGGAAAATGGTTTTGTGATTATCATAAGTAAATCTGCTAGTATAAATGGCAACAAGATGCCGAAGTGCATTTTTATTTGTGAAAGAGAAGGATTGTACAAACCGCCACCGGAAGGGCATTCAATGCAAAGAATTACTGAAACTAAAAAATGTGATTACCTATTTAAGCTGCGAGGTGTAGCACAACCTCTAGACTGTGTCATGTGGGGTTTGAATGTTGATACAGGTTTTCATAACCATGAACGAGCTGAAAGTTTTGAGGGACATGAGAACCCATCAAGACTGACCCCAATCCAGCAGCAATTAGTTCATGACATGTCCAGCAACACTGCGCCTCAAGAAATTCTTAGTTTATGAGACAACAAGACTCGTCAATTAGTACAGGAATCAAGAGCATTTACAATGTGAACGAACTGTATAAGAAAGAGCAACTGGGGGGTCTATCTCCTATTGGGTACATCTTCAAAGAATTAAATGAAAAAAAATACATTGATGACTATCTTATAAATGAAAACACCAACGAAATCACAGCTATTCTTTGGGTTCATCCTAGAAGCCTAGAGCTATTTGTCAACTTTCCGTCCGTGTTGGTTATTGATGCAACGTACAATAGTAATGAGTATCGGATACCACTCTTGGAAGTTGTGGGTATCACATCCGCAACGAAAACTTACTCTTATGTTTGCATATTTGAGTAATGAGACAAAAAAGCGACTGATATGGACGTTGGATACCTTAAAGAAACGGATGGTAAAAAAAGGGGCATCGTTGCCATTAGTGGTTGTTTTAAATAGGGATCTGGCGCCATTGGAATATGTTTCCCCTTCGCACAGCACATCCTTTGTATTTGGCACATAAACTAGTGTGTAATGAAGAAGTGCAACCCTATGCTTGGTACGAGGTGGGAAGAGTTTTCCGATGCATGGCAGTTGCTTATTCATTCATCGACACCGATATCTTTGCAACAGAGGTGGAACGCCATGTGCGGCGAGTTTGAGCAATACTCCAATGTCATACAATATCTTTGGGATACATGGTTAGGTCCTTACAAAGAGCGGCTTGTTGCAGCATATATAAACCAGTTTATGCAACTCGGGAGCAATTCAAGCCAAAGGTAACTTTTCTATAGTCATTGTATAATCACTGTACTACACTAAAGAATACTTTATGTAACTTTCTTATTTAATAACAGTGTATTATTAAATTGCAGGGCGGAGTCTGCGCATGCGAGGCTCAAACGATACTTGGGAGATACCATGTCCTCGCTTCAAACAACATTTCAGAAAATAGAAAAAATGTTGACTAGTCAATTCGAGGATATTCACGAATCGTTCCAGAAATCTCTCAACATTCCACGACACATACATCTACAGTAAAGCATTTATAATGAAATCAGAGGTCGCATTTCATTACAGGCAATGAAGTTGATCCATAAACAGGTACAACGCACTGATAATGAATCCCCCTACGAAGCCGGCCTTTGCTTTTGTAAGATCAAAAAGGACAAATGGATTGCCCTGCTTTCACGATATTGCACTTTACCGTTCTGTGGACAAGTCATTCCACTAAGCGCTATCCACCCTCACTGGAATACGTTGTCCATGCACGCCCAGAGGCATACTGACGAGGGAGCACGATCCGACAGGGCAGATCAGCTTATTGAAAGATAAATGAAATGGATTCCGACAGTCGAGAGAGTCTATGATGGACAGGTTGCTCGATATGGCGGATCCATCTCGTTGCACAGTTCGACCCCCAGCATACAACACAGAACACAGGGGTCAACCTACAGGCAGAGATGAGCAGAATAGAGGTTGCATAGTTCCTTCACAATATCCACTTCAGAATCTCAGGCCTCACGTATTCCAACATCGCGAAAGAGCAATGGGAGGGATCACCTCGTTTAGAAATTTCCTAAGCAGTATCAACGTTATATTTCCCACTGTGTTAACATTTGATACGACGGTCATTGTGGCTTCAGGGCGATAACCACGCAACTTTTTGGTTCTGAAGATAAATGGGCTCAAGTACGACGAGACCTTATCCAAGAGATTGAACAAAATTGGATCCTGTATAATCAGTTTTATCCAAAACGTGATTATGTATACCGGGTGCTACAAAGACTTCGTTGCTTCAAGCCATCGGCACCTGAGGATCATTGGATGGATTCTATACCATTGAGACTTGTCATCGCATCAATGTACAATGTTGTACTGCATATATTCGATATGATTGCTTCGAGTTGTCTCACTCACTTGCCGTTGAGCTCCCATCCAGTTTCATTCGCAGCACGCAAACATATAGCTATTGGCCATGTTAATGGCAATCACTTCGTGCAAGTTTTCTTATACTCTCATTACTCTGTACCACCCATCATCATATGGTGGAGGCCAAATGCATCAAATGAAGCACACGGATGGGCTCATCCTTATGAAACACGCCTCCAATTGTGCTATGAAGTAATGCAGATAGATCCGTCGGGATGACGACCACAATTTGGCAGAAATATTGACTAAATTTGTGTATTTATTTATGTTCATGTATTGGTTCTATGTACTCAATTATAATTAAATGAAGTTTGATTTCAGTTTGCATTATTGACTGTTCAGAGAAAAATAAAGTAAATTTAAGTGGATTCAACATACATAATTTACTTGAAAACTCAAATATAGAAGTTTTAAAAAAATGGACAAAAAAATAAAAACAAAGAGATAATATATTAGGCCCAAAAAATTCATTTAACGTAAACACATTATTTTATATTCAATATTAGACTTATTTGATAGGTTTCGTTGAGTAGATTTCAAAAATATAAAATTTATTTTAAAAAAATATGTGATTTCAACCTCTTTAGACAGTTTATATATTAAAAAATATGGTAAAAAAATTACGTGTTCCAAATTTCAATCCGTTTGAACCGGGTGAAAAAATTTTATTTTTCTGATCATTTTATCCTAAATGGTCATAATTAAATTTTGGCTCTAGAACTCTCGTTGATTAACCCTAAGAGATATTTAATTTTACGACTTTTTTAGGGTTAATCAACGAGAGCTCTAGAGTCAAAATTTAATTATGACCATTTATGATAAAATGATAAGAAAACTAAAATCTTTCCACCGGTTCAAAAGAATTGAAATTTGAAACACTTAATTTTTTAACCTCTTTAGACAATTTAAACCATCACAAAAATATAATTTTTCCATTTTACATTATTTCACCATCAATATTAGGTTCGTTTGATAGGTTTCATTGAGTAGATTTCAAAAATATATAATTTATTAAAAATAAATACGTGAAAAAAAGTTATCATTTAAAACTTTATAACAAAAAAATTAAAATAAGAGAGAGTGAGACTGCGGAGAGAGAGAGAGAGAGAGAGAGAGAGAGAGAGAGAGAGAGAGAGAGAGAGAGAGCATGTGGAGTGGGGGTAAAAGGGGAAAATGGAGGGGGCCCATGTCAGGGGGCCTGACACGCAGGGGAGATTAATAGCTAGATACATGGGTAGGCACTTGTCATCATAGGATAAATCATACTAGTTTAAATAAAATATTATACACACATATAAATTTAACCAATAAATCCTATTATTCTAATATAGTAAAAATCGGGATTTTACAAACTACCCCCCGTAAACAAAATTTCGCCCTTGAAATTTAAAGTAGTTATCTCGGTTCATGAACAAGTGATAATGGTTAGCTCACTGCATTTCAGACGAATTAGAAGGCTTTATGGGGTGTAGTAGACCCCTGATAATGGCAAAAACAGGCTGCAGAAAGGTGATGGGACAAGGCTTGACCAACGCACGCTGGTTGTGGACCAGCACGTGCTAGTCCAACTGCCCCTGCCCAGGTCAATGGTCAAGTTGACCGTTGACCAACAAGTGGCTAATGCGCACTGGTTTTGAACCAACACGAGCAAGTAGGGTTCTGGCTTGAATCAGCTAGGCTTAAAAGGGTATCAAACACTCAAAGTTCAACCACTCGACATTCCCGAGGTGTTCTTGATCCATTTCATCATTCGGGAATCAAAAATCGAAATTAAATTAATCTAGAAACCCAGATTGGGGTTTCTACAGTAGCCTTCTTTGACAGAACTTGGAGCACCATTGACATGGTACAAGTAACATCAAAGATTCTAGACACCCCGCAAAGGCTATCTAGAATTTGAGAGCAAAGTAAAATACCGTTCAATGAATCAACGAGGATGGATGGACCATTGTTGCAGATTGAATAGATGAGGACGGGTGGACCGTGGTTACCGATTGAATAGATGAGGACGGGCGGACCATCACTATTGGGGATAAAACTAGACATGGCACAGATAGTTCCAACAACCACGGGTAGGTCGTGTCAGGTAGATTAAATTCCATCCGTTGGAAATCAAAGCCAATCTCTTTATCAAAAACTATTCGAGACAGAGCAATAAGGCTGCTGGAAGATGCACTTAAGGCTATACTGAAGTAGAGGGAGCCATTCGAGACGGGTGGACCATCGTTGGAGACTGATAAGACTGGACGGGCGGACCGTCGTTATGGATTGAATAGACCAGGATGGGCAAACCATCGTTGTGGATTGAATAAAATGAGACAGGCGGACCGTCGTTGTGGATTGAACAGAACGAGACGAACAGACCATCATTGTGGATTGAACAGAACGGGACAGGCAAACCATCGTTGTGGATTGAACAGACCAGCAGAGGAGCCTATGCGCCGATCTCACCAAGACATGGCACAGACAGATCCAACAACTACGGGTAAGTCGTGTCAGTTAGGTTAAATTCTATCCGTTGGGAATCAGAGCCAATCTCCTTATCAAAGACCATCCAAAACAGAGCAATAAGGCTGCTGGAAGATGCGCATAAGGCTAGACTAATTAAACTAAGACGAGTGGATTGTTGTTGCTGATCGATTGGACGGGCGGACCATCATTGAAGTTGATTGGATGGGCGGACCATCATGGAAATTGGTTGGACGGGCGGACCATCATAGATTTGGACGAACGGACCATCGTTGATTTGGATAGGCAAACCATCCTTGTTTTGGACGAGTAGACCATCGTTGATTTAGACAGGTGGACCATCCTTATTGTGGACGGGCAGTTCATCATTGAGGATGATCAGACCATCGTTGAGTTGGATGGGACGGATCATCATTTACTACACAGGCGGATCATCATTGAGTTGAATGGGACAGGCCATAATTGACTGGACATGCGGATAATCATTGAGGATGGTCAGACTATCATTGAGTTGGATGGGACGGACCATCATTGATTGGACGGGTGGATCATCATTGAGGATGATCGGACCATCGTTGAGTTGGATGGGATGGGCCATCATTGATTTGGATGGGATGGGCCATCATTGATTGGACGAGCTGACCATCATTTATTTGGATGGGTGGGCCATCATTGAGTTAGATGGGATGGGCCATCATTGATTGGACAGGCAGATCATCAATGAGGATGATCGGACCATCGTTGAGTTAGATGGGACGGGCCATCATTGATTTGGATGGGACAGACCATAATTGATTGGACGGGCGGACCATCATTGAAGATGATCGGACAATCTATGATTTGAATGGGACGGGCCATCATTGATTGGACGTGCGGATCATCATTGAGGATGATCGGACCATCGTTGAGTTGGATAGGACAGGCGAATCATCATTGAGGATGATCAGATCATCGTTGAGCTGGATGGAATGGGCTATCATTGATTTGGATGGGACGGACCATCATTCACGATGATCTAACCATCATTGATTTGGATGGGACGGGCCATCATTGAGTTGAATGGGACGGGCCATCATTGATTGGACGGGCGGATCATCATTGAGGATAATCAGACCATTGTTAAGTTGGATGGGATGGGCCATCATTGATTGGACGAGCAGACCATCATTGAGGATGATCAGACCATCATTGATTTGGATAGGACAGGCCATCATTGAGTTGGATGGGACGGGCCATCATTGATTGGATCATTGATGATGATCGAAGCATCGTTGAGTTGGGTGGGACAGGCCATCATTGAATTAATGGGCGGATCATCATTGAGTTGGATGGGACGGGCCATCATTGATTTGGATGGAATGGGCCATCATTTATAGGACGGGTAGACCATCCTTGAGGATGATTGGACCATCGTTGAGTTGGATGGGACGGGCAAATCATCATTGAGAATGATTGGACCAACATTGATTTGGATGCGTCGAGCCATCATTGAGTTGGATAGTATTTCGATCCCCAAAGTGCATTCTAGGTGCCAGCAAAGTGGGACAAAGAGGTCGTGCACTTGATGCTTGCCATGGAGAACGAGATAAGGATAGCGGCGTGTGGCATCACCCCTCCAGTTGCACTATCCCAAAGCAGCGGCTCCGGCTCCAGTTCTAGTAGTGACTAGACTTCAAGTATGAACCCCAAAATCTTGTTTACTTTGTTGCTTTTGATACTGAATAGACGTGCTTTGATAGACTTGATTTGACACTTGATATAACCCTCATGCTTTCAACATTTGATATACAATATGCATGATATGTATATCAAATTGAATGCACAATTTGAAAATGCAATGGCAGATTAAGGCGGCTTCTAGAGGACGAAGACCAGAACGATCACGACCACCAGAGCTACATAGAGCACCACACCTCAGCCCCAGCACAGAGACACGTGAGCACTAGACGACCGGTGGCAGGAGGTGTGCAGTTGAGAGAGAGGCCCACAGAGAGGGTGCTTTGTGTCGAGGAGTCCTCGGAGACTCACAGGAGAAGTTTGAGAGAGAGAGAGAGAGAGAGAGAGAGAGACCTCGTCAGCCAATGCCTCCTCAAAAGAGGAGGATGGGAGCTGAGCCCTAGGTAGTCGATGAGATTGAGTGACGACGACGAGAACGAGGATGAGTTCAACAACTGAGGACTACCACTGAGCCTCTTTACTTTATTGTCCTTCTGTTTAGAGATTCGGGCCTGCGTATCCACGTAGATAGACTTTTGAGTGGGCCTACGTGCCCCAGTTGATATTAGACTTTGAGTAGGAGTAGCATTGGGCCTGCGTGCCTCTTTTGATTCCTGGGCAGATGTGCCCCATAGACATGCTTTTGACCAGTGAGCCCCTCGCATTTGATATTCGATTGTTGCTGGACTATGGATACTTTGGGTAGCAACATAAAACTTGCATTTTCCAGTTTATTGATTCTCTTTGAAAATGTCTAAAAGAATGCATAACTAACCACTAATATTCAATTTGAATTGATGAATAAACTGAGAACGAATTCAATAAACGAATAGTCATATAAGGCCAAAAGAGTAAGGGAAAAAAGGATGAGCCACTAAAAGTATAACACCTCTTCTACAATACCTGTCGGATTTTGCGCTGCACAAATGCATTAACTTGATTTTGTGCAGATACCTCTTCAGAGGAGAACCTATCAAATATCTAGTTTTTAATTTTGTAAAACACTATTTGCATCCAGATAACAAAGTTCATACCTCTTTAGCTTTCATTCTCTCTCCCCTTAAATACCAATAATAATAGTTCATATTTAATTACTTGTCAGGTATATTAACACTCACATTAACGATAGTGATTTTGTATCTCACCTCACCAAATGTGCAGAATTCAAATCCATTCTCCAAGTTTCATATTAACCCACTATACATTGTCCACTTTTTGTTCAATGCTTGCAGGTATAGTACAAAAGCATTGATATATGCTCACTAGATTCAGTGCAATTTTTTTTTGATAAATACATAATTATATTAGAAAGAAGGCATTAAGGGAATGCCGCCCGTACACAAAAAAAAAAAAAAAAAAAAGGGGCCCTATAAACCACCATTTCAATTGAAAAGCTCAAACCAATCGAAAAATTAATCAAGAGAGGAATTACATCCCCCTTTGTCCCAACTATACAAACTACTAACTAGGGATGAAAATATTAATTGAAATACCAAATCAACCGACCGAACCGAACAGTTTTTTTAATTTCAATCGGTTTTATGAGTAATTCGGTTCGGTTTTACATTTTGAAGAAAAAATAAATTCAGTTCAGTTTCGGTTAAGGAGTAAAACTGACTGAATGTCACCGAACCGATACAACACTTCCCAACCCTTTACATTCAGCATTTTGCATTTTAATCCCAACCATTCATTAGTTAGTGGCAAAGTTATCTCAGTCATCCATGTGCCCACTATATCCTGTACACCATTAACCTAGAACTGTGTATTGCTTTCCGCCTTTGTTCTCCCTCGATTCACCCCCTCTCTCTAGCCATCCATGGCAGCAATCTGCAATCTCTCTCTCTCTCGAATGGCGACAACTTTGCATAGATTGGAGCATCTCGCTACTCAGTCCCGTCTCACCCTTCTGTTTGAAAGCTCAACGACGTCTGCCATTTCTCACCACAAGAAGACTAGATGTGTATGTGTCCGTCTCTGGTTTAGACTCGTCATCGGTTTTTTTTTTTTTTTTCCTTTTTTGATCTTGTCTCGTCGTTTAATCTTCTTCTTGTGTCTGTAAAAGCTAGAATGGAAAACCGACAACACTGACCGAACTGAGTTAGCAAACACCAAACCGAGCGGTTTTCTCAGTTAAGCAATTGGTTTCGATTTGTGATTTTCCAAAACCGACTGGTTCGGTTCGGTTCGGTTCGGTTCAAAAATGGGCAAAAAACCGACCGAACCGAACCGATTTGATTTCGTCCCTACTAACCAAAAAACTTTTGATTCTTTTTTTTTTAATCCTAAAAACTTTTGATTCTAAACATATGCTTTTTGATCCCTTCAAAACATCTTGAATTCCTCTCACGCCAAATTTTTATCTACTAAATCTTCTTAAGCTATAAAACCTTTTTAAACCTTCCCTTCATTTCTTTCATTCCAATCTCCGTGCATAGAACAGACACAAAGGACCAAACCTAAGGATAATTGGTTCCCTAGTGGCACGTTGCGATTTCTTTAACAAATAAAAGATTGGACCTCAAGATAAATGGTTCCCAAGTAGCAAATGAATTTATTGAACACATACCACCAAGTTGTGTGTCTTTGACAATTGTCTAGCCAAATTGTGTCTTTGACAATTGTCTAGCCAAAGCATGAATGCAACAGGCAACATCAAATAGCTGCAAAGGGAAAAGTAATATGCATCCATCCGGATTCATTTAGTCTTTTAGGGGCAGATTAAAAAAATTGCAAAAATTAAACAACAGTGAACGATTCAGGAGCGTGCCTATCAAAAGAACAAGCTATCTCCATCTCAAGAGAATACTCACCTTTTATGTGCTTTTCTTTGCTAGGCGCTCAACATGATTTGTGGCCCTAACAATTGCAATATCCACCTCCTAGAATTCCAAAAGCAGTTCAATAAAAGATCAAAAATCATACATCACTCCAATTACAGGAATCCCAAAAATTGATACCTTGCACTCACCATTTACTTTTGCCAAATTGACTGTGATGCTATTCTTAATAGTTCCAAGTGCTTTCCTCAATCTCTTTTGCATATTACCCCCGATCTTGATGAAGTGAAGAATTAATCTTGTCCACAAGCCTGTACAAACAAGAAGGCAATTCGGAAGGGAAACGAAAAACCAGATTCACTATTTTACACAAACAATGTGCAAGGTCAATATCCAACAAACATGAACCAAAATTCTCCAAACTTTGCAGTGAAGCTTACTAGTCGAACAGCTTTGAGTAAACTTTCCCCAACGCATCTCTACTGATGTGCTGCTCCTGGATCCTGCTATTTCGTGATGGTTTCATTGCGAGCTGCAATTACGTGATTGCAAAGGGAACGCTTTAAGGCCTTCAGACACCTGAACAAGAGTTTCACTTAGGAATTCAAATTGGGTGATGCTAATGCCACGATAGGATTTGTTGGAGCCACGACAAAATTGTGTTAATTGACATTTTCACCCTCCCACCTGACGCCGTATGACATGCTTACCATTCCATTCCCCTCTCTCTCTCTCTCTCTCTCTCTCTCTCTCTCTCTCTCTCTCTCTCCCCTTCGTGAACTACAAACCTGAACAATTCCTTCACTCTACCTCCATCCCATGAAAATACAAAGTGCTCAATCTTCAATCAACGCAACTCAGGTCTATTCTAAAAACTCACACAACTATCCTACAAAAATAGGCAAACTAAAATGCTTCTCGATTTTGAGAGCATCATATCTACCTCCGGCAAAAAACCAATTGCTGCTCGATTTTGCAAAATAATCATTGTACTACGATGCTTACGTTTAGGTTTATCAAGAGAAGTGGGTCTTGTGGCGATCGGATTGCAAGATGGAAATACAAGTCAAAGGGGATTTGAACTGGATCGATGTACAGCAGTGAATTTGGTTTTCAAGAAAGAAGAAAAGAGGACATAGCACAGAGAAGTGCGGTATTTCGATGTGAGTGAGGGGGAGAGAGATTGCAGAAATTGTTGTGGTCTAGGATGAGGGAGGAGAGAATGAAATTGCAGGGAAAGTGGGTATAATGTCCTCAGAGGGATAATGAAACGAGAGAAAATTGATTGAAGGGTAGAAGTGTCAGAAACTATGCACAATCGTGGCTCCAACAAATCCTGTCGTGGCATTAGGGCCACCCATTCAAATTTTAAACAAATTTCTGAAGATACTCTTTTCATGTGTGAGGATGCATAAATGAGGTGAATTATTTACATGAAGAACTCTGCATCAGTTCTTAGATGGAACCAAGACTTTTCATCTTTGGGCATACACGAGTCCATTTACTTCCCCTTCACAAAATCAATATTTCCTAAATGCAAAATTGCAGCAACTCGAAAAATTCCATCCTACAAAGGAACAAGAAAATTCCAATCCCAAATCCACATAGACAAAAAAAGAAACGAGATCAATTTCATATAACTGAAAACCCATAAACTAAAGAAGACACTAAAACCCATAAACTAAATCCCTTTGAAGAAGACACTAAAACCCATAAACTAAATCCCTTTGTACAAATAGTATTCTAAAACTAACTCGAGAAATTTACATCAATTCACAATGAACTAAAAAATGAAACACCCAAAAACATATTAAAAAGAAACTTCCTTTTTCGTTTTAATCCAAATCAACAAAAAGAAAGCGAATAACCTAGAATCAATTCATATACCTGGATCAACAAAAAGAAAGCGAACCACCTCGAATCAATTTCATATACATGGGAGGTCCGGAATTCCGACGAAATGGAGGTCCAAGATCCCTATTGGAACAAAGTCACACAGGTCAGAGAGAAAAAGGAGTGGACAAGAGAGAAGGAGAAGTTGTTGTGCAGAGACCTATGTTTCCCGCCACCCAAATCCCCAATGGATTTTACCAAAATACCCCCTAGCTAAGGGACAACGAAATAGGATACAAAGAAAAGAATTTGGGACATACGGAATTTCCAAAAAGTAAGAAAACCCTTTGAAGTAATTTGTAATTAACATCCACAGTGCGTGAATTGTTCCCCTGGCAACACCCAGAACCCACGAAATGACCAGAATACCCCCACCCCATAACTTGAGGTCCCCCCAATCGAAGGGCCTAATTGAAAAAATTGATCTAAAAATGGTAGTCAAGAAATAACCACCAATTTGGCCAACCCGCTCTATTATGCCTTTCGGGGTTTACAAAACGAAATCAAACTCATTCTGTTAATAGCCAAGTTAGGCTTGTTGCCTTAAGGAAACTAATTACATCCATTGCATGACTGGTCTATTATAGGAGTATTAGAGAAAGAGAGGGACACATAGAGCACCCAATTCTGATAGCAAAGTTTGGTAGGTCAATTCTCCTCTCAAATCAACACCCCTATAAAACAAAGGAGAGGCAAAGATTAAAGTGAAAAGTTAAAAATACTGCAAAAGAAGAAATCAGATGGGACAAAGCAAAATGGAACAGGGTTTGATTAGTCGATTCTACTCACCGATACTGTAGTCTTGACTGTAAAATTGATGGCTCCTTAGATTTAGATCGCGTAACAGCCCATCACGATCTCTTAGGTACTGCTGCGTGAGAGGAGCAAAAGCTTGCGGAGAGGGAAAGGAGAGAGAGGGGGGGCGATATCCACGGAACGGCCATTACGACTAGGTCGAGAGTGAGGCACAAGGCCGGCCCTGAGGTGAAGCCGAAGGTGCCGGCGCTTTAGGCCATCAGATTTTATGCAAAAACTAAGGCCCCATTTTCCATGAAACACATTTATATATTAAATACAAAATGTTGCATGTTTCCATATAAGATGATGTCTAGCCTGACACATGCTAACTTAATGAAATCTAGAGGTCTCTAGTACAAACCCTGGGAGGCCTTTTTTAACAAACTATTTTATTTTTGTTATTTTCCTATTAAATCTAGGTGTAGAAAATATACTTGCACCTACTGTATTATAAATTACTAGTTGCAGGGTTTTCTTAAAAAAAATTTATGTTTTTACTTAACAAACTTTGATAAAAAAAAAATATATATATATATATATATACACACACACACACACACACACACACACAAATATTCGTTAAATAAAATGTAGTCTATGAGTGGTACTTCTCGTTATGTTTAATTCATATTTTTCTAATGGTATAATTTTTTTAAAAAGTTTAGTTTACTTAAATTACGAAGCTAAAATACCATGCTTAACCTTTTTACCTTACGTTGGCCCCCAATATTAAATTTTTTTATTTTAAGAATTAGGGCCTCACTTTAAAATTCGCTTTAGGCCTTTAAAATATCAAGGCCGGCCCTGATGAGGCGAGGAGTGGGCTTGGTTTCGGATTAGAAGTGGGTGAGCCGAGAGGCGAGAAGCCAAGTTGAAGAAGAGTCTAGGTTTGCATCGGCAAGAGCGTGGTGTTGAATCCATGGATGAACTTTTTGATGGACCAGTTGCAATTTCCCTCTTTTCCTTTTCCTTTTCTTTTTTTTGTTTTTCTTTTGACAAAAATATGGGGTGGGTAAAATGATGAAAATGCCACTCATTTTGGCGGATGGGGCTAATGGCGTTAGACTTGGGGACTGGATTGGTACAAAATTGATATGTTGGGGACTAAATGTCTCCAATGTTTACATTGAGGACGAAAATGTGACGAAACTAATACTTTGGAGACCAAAAAAGTTATTAAGCCTACTTAAAAGGTTTGCATTTGAGAAATTCAGCCAAAAATTCACTATAGGACAACAAATATACACCCCACAAGCCTAATGCCATCCAATGCACCTCAACAGTCTCTTCACATTATTTAGTTCATCAAAATCTGCATCACCAAATAAAATTAAAATTCTGTCACCAACTTATTAGAGTGTATGCCTAATCTAATAGATCCTTTGAAAGACAACCAAGCACTTTCATTTACCAAGTTCCTAACACAGTTGTTTAAGCGTAATAGCCAATAACTTGGAACGAAGTGTTGTATCAAAACAACAGCTCCAATATTCCTTCACCAATGAAAATATAAACACAAAAAAAGTAAATACAAACCCTCTTAAAAGTAAAAATATGCAGGAACTTCTAAATTATTACCTTTCACAAGGTTAAGGCAAACTCATCTAAGGTCAAATTCGCAGCAACTACAGGTTTCAATGAATACGGAATATTAAAACCAAGGTTATGAATACTGTACCGGCATGAGTACCAGCTTTTTTATTGGCACGGGATGGGTACGGTGAAATACCGGGCACCATTTCGGATTGATCGCTGCTTTAAGTAGTTATATCTATAATACACACACACACACACACACACACACACACATTCTTAAGAGTAACTTAAAATAGGAAATGTGTACTCTTCCATACAATTGAGAAGGTTACATAAATAACCACGGTTAAGTTTACTCTTTGGAAATCAAACCTACCATATAGTCTTTATAGGGAGCATAAAGCGGTTACAGCACAAGATCATATATGTGATTGAAACCAATATTCGCCCCGTGATGGTTCACAGATGACTAATCGGAACCCAGGATTAGTGTTGTTTGTTTGCTCTATTCACTACCAACAGAAATTGTAGACCCTATCAAACACACTCGAATCCTAATTTCTTCAACCTGAACATACATAAAACAGGAAAATATAACTGAAATGTACATAACTACGGATGAAAGCAGATCAACTTTACCTTCTTTTTTGTGAACAAGCTCTTCCAATGAACAGGGCTTGTGCTAATCCACCCAAAAATCTTCCCATTGCTCCTTCCAGAATTTGATTTCAATTCTAATATCACCTCAGAAGTAAAGTGGTCAAACACATAAAAATGATAGCAGAAGGAAGCTTACCCATAATCAAAACAAAGCTACAAAGAAGCACAACGACCAATAAGAAACCAAGAAAAAAGACTACAAAATGCATCCTCTATTAAAAGCAAACCCCATAATGACCTCATACCAATAAACATCCCATAATCAGAACAAAAAGTGCAGAGAATGATATTCAGAGATTGTAAATTTTGTTATGTCCTATCACAAGCATAGCAACCAATAAGAAACCGAAAGGAAAGAGTCTCTACAAAACGCAACGTCTATTAAAAGCAAACCATATAATGACCTCGTTCCAATGACATCCACAAACCACTTCAAAATCCTAAAAAAAAAAAAAAAAAAATCACACCATAAACGAGGGAGACCAATTCTAGTTCATTCTACTAGGGCACTGTCATTTTCCTTGGGCAAATGTACCCGAGTAACACTTGAGTACCTTAGCTATAACTTGACATCTACAAACGGAAGACAATCTTTGATGGCTCTGTATATGTAGTTCTTGCCACATGGTTCAAGGGTTATATCACTAATGTTTAGACATTAGAAATGCCACCAATCTTACAAATAATTTGCCTTTGGAAAATTTCCCAACCAAAAAATACCATGTATTCCTAGGGCTTTCCTTCTACATTTGACAATGTCTTTGTTGTATATCCTCTTCACCATGTATTATAAACATTAACTTATTTCATACCGACTATTAATCCATGTCAAGGAAAAGAGACAACTATAAAGCGAGAATGACAGCCTAAGTTTTTGGAGGGTAAAGAGAAAGTGAAAGGTGGTGCTACAAATAAACTACATTGGAAATTTGGCATCCGAATTACAAACAAAATAACCACTACAATGACCCTAAGGAAACAGAGAGCAAATAAGAAAGAAACAAAGACAACTTGTGTATAAATAAACTAATCCTAGAGGACGAAGCCATGTAGCAAAATCTTGCTTCTCATGCCACCATAATTTATTGGAAAGGCTGTTTTGAACAAAAGCTGATGCCAAAATGGCTTGACATGGGAAGAATATGATACCTACTTTTGAACGCCAAAAAACCCAAAAACACTGGAATGAAATTACTAATCTATTGAATTAAGACAATACTCAATACCAACATAATACTCGGGCTTCCAACCAAATTTTCTCCTAATTAATGCTCCACCAATTCATCAGGAGTTTGAAAAAGGGGAAAAGATTCAGTTTGAAAATAGGTAGGGATTCAAGTGAAAGAAGAGAAGCTATATAGAAGTGGTCTGTTGTGGCCATTTACTCCATTGATATATGTTTCCAGTCGATTCTTGATATGGAGTTGTTCTTCCACTCAAAGCTTATTGAAAAAGAAGAAAAGGGGGTTCCATTTTATCACTATGCTAATAATAATGGCTCCACAAAAGGCCTCGGAGTGGGAAGTGAAGCTCCATGGTAAATGTTACAAGCACCCCACCAAGTGCGAAAATTGCCGGAATGAGACATATTAATCGTGTGTATATGACTCCTCTGCATATTAGTTTTGGACTTTAAAGCGTATGTTGATAGCCGAAAATTATATCACTTTCCCGTCTCATAAAGATTAAACATGTATCCTGATATAAGACAAATGAAAATTAGCCCTCACGTATTAGATTCACATTTGCTATTGGAATTATAATGAAAAACTAGAATAAGTAGCCAACTTATCAAAAATCAAACAATATGAAAACATTTTGACTTTTTAGAGGGTCTCCAACAATAGCTCAAATGGAAGTTTCTTGCGTCTATTCAATTTTTTATTCCGATTCAAGAAATGAGTCACCTTTTTATATGCTCAATTTGTCCGACCACGCACTACCATGATAACATACCATATAAGTCTTTTGCATTCAAAATTTAAAAACTACAAAAAAAAGTTGAGTACCCCAATTTGAATTAAGTCAAAATCTACAAGATACAAAAAGTAAAAACAGTACTTGCTAAAACATGAATCTAGTAGCAAAGAGGTATGCACAATATAGTATGAAAACACTCAAAATTCTACTTCCTCAGGTTCCCCCATTCTCCTTGAAAGAATGAGTTGGATATATAATTCAACATGATTGCACTCGAAATCTTTCATTGGCTAGGTATTGGATGGAGCCCTTTAAGGTCAATTACATCTCACTCATGCCAATGTGCTCGAAGTGAACACTTAAGTACAGAGAAAGAACTTTCCATTACTTTAGTTTAAGATAACCCTTCCAACAATTAAGCACAAAGATAAGCCTTTCAACAATCAAATTATTCCCGACCAGTGATTTAAATACGCGAGGCGACAAAGCCCTCATTGAAGCGAGGCGAGGCGAGCGCCTCATTGAAGTGAGGCGAGCATTTAAAAAATTATTGAAATTATAAATGTTTTTATGTTTTTTATATAACTGTTTCGTTAATAATTTGAGGGGTTAACTGGTATGCTAATAAACAATAAGGGTCTTAGTGTATTTTATTTATATTATATATATAAACATACATACAGAAGTACATGTCGGTCAAAACCATATCAAAACCACACATCGATCTTCGACGACGATGTGCTCCTCAACGACGATGTGCTGCACCACCTCCGACGGCGGCTTGCACTCATCGATCTTCAACGACGACGATCTGCTACTCCTCCAACGAAATAAGTATGCCTCTTACCTCTTCTTCTCCTCCCTCGTCTTCTTCTTTTTCTTTTTCTTCATCGGTGAACCAAATCTACTCTGCAACGTGTCTGGGGGTGGTCGACGGTGGTCGCCGACGGCTGGGCTTAGTCGACGGTGGTCGCCGACGCCAAGTCGTGCTTTTTACGTCGCCTCACGCCTCACAACTAGGCGAGGTTTTACCGACTAGTCGCTCGCCTCCTCTAAGCTCGCCTCGCCTTGCACCCCTGTGGTGTTGTAGTGTCGCCTCACGCCTCGCCTAGGCGCGCTTTTTCAATCACTATTCCCGACTGAATTTTTCTTAGCACACTACCAACATGATCAGCATCAAACCGCACTCTATAATGGGCCTATTTTAATTCTCGTCCCACAAATTCAGCATCGTTCAGTACACTCATTTTACTGAAACACCATAACTGAAATTGATCACAAAACTCCATGGCTAACCAATGTTAGCACTATTTGACAATGTCCCTTAGGATTAAATTTTCCTTAGGATCCATCCAAGAAAGAGTAAATTTTAAGCTACTCGGGCTTGCACAGAAATAGCTTAATCCTAAACAGCTTCAGATAGCCAATGTAATCAAGAATGGAAGTTCAATGGTTATATAAACCCACTTAATGCTTCAATTGAGTACCCACTCAACAACCTCATGACAGTACCAAGAGTGAATCCACCTCGCACTCTCGCCTAATTTATGCTCCAAAGGAGAGAAATCACTTTCTTTTCATTTCTCATCAATTTTGAGTTTACCAACACAAAATTTTAGGTCCCAACTCCCACAAAGTCACTACTTTAAGGGAGAAAGTTGATATGGTCAAGCGAGGAGTAGTTTTGAACTTCTTACTACATTTATTTTTTCTCCATAAGGGTTGAGGCAGTCAGTGCTTGCATTTGTATGTCTAAAAAACATTCAGTAAACTAAACGGCACCAAAAATATTAATGTGCAGAATAAATTCCCGAGTCCAAATTGCTAATTATTTTTCCCCCTAGATAATTTAAGATAGCACAAATGGAATTATGCAAAAGGAAAAGTAAACCACATCGAGAAAGAAATGACGAAATAGAATTTAAGTTACTAAAAAACAAAATATGCATACACTATCTGACCTTTTCCCTTTGTAAAAGATTCACCATGGCTTGATTTTGCTTTCTGGCTCAAACCAAAGCTATGAGCTTGAAGATTAAATGGGAAAACTAGAAAATTGATGGAGGTGAAAATCTAAAGGAGAACGATGAAAAAGATCCTGCAATTCCAAAAAAGAGAAAATCAAAAACATTAATGAACAACCCAAGAAAAACAAAAGATAGAACAAACAAATAAGGGGCTAGTTCCACTAACACATAGTTTGACGCATAAAACACATAGTTTGACGCATAAAACAACACTTATTTTGCGTGGTACCCATTTTGGAGTCCCACGCGAATGATTCGAGCCGTTAAGTTCGTTTAAAACATGTTTTTAAGAGCTTCCGTAAAAAATCAACTCATTCAGATATCAATAACAGCTTTCATCGGTTCATTCAGTTGATTTACTGGATAAAACTGAATGAATTGATTAAGCCCTTACCATATCTAAATGAGTTTATTTTTTTCGGGAACTCTTAAAAATATGTTTTAAACAAGTTTAACGGCTCTGATTATTAGCGTGGGGCTTCGATTTAATAAATATCAAACTATGGGTTCGCAGAACCAGCCCCAACAAATAGAGATCAAAACACTAACCAGATTTTAGCACCATTGATGGCTGCTGCAAGATGAAAAAACCCAGAACTTGAGAGAAAACACTGAAGAGAAGGAAAGAGAAATTGTAAGGCTTTGAAATTAGATTAGCAAAAACCAAACTCAAGAGTCCACGACACTGAAGGCATCGCTAGGGAAAAAATGGATATGTAGTCACATTCATAAAATTTGATGAAAATGTGTTAGGTATTGTAAGAGGCATTATGAAAGTGAAAACCGCAACAATGAGATTAAAATTTAGAACCACAATATCCATTTGGGAACACTTGAAATAAGTTTGTTCGTACAAAATATCTTAGTAAATGAGACAAAACATGCAACCCCGCCAACATGCTCATTCATACGTACACAACATTGATGTGTAGGACATTAAAGAATGAAGCCTTCAAATTACAGTTTACATAATAGGAAAGCGAGGACATATTCATGGAAAACATAACCAAAGAAATCAAAACTCTATTTCTTTGCTAATATGAAAACCTGTGGGGAGAGGAAATTGACTCCAAATGATTAGCCTTTATACCTTTTAGCCTTCATTCACGTCCAATTTTGATCCGGAAACAACTTCTCCATTTCTGCTCCAATTTCACATTTTTAAGTTGAAAGAAAAATCAGAGCAATAGAGAGTAGATAGATCTAAGACCAATAAAAAGCAGTCCGTACCATAAACATGGAATCAAAGAGGTATCCACAAAAACTTCACTGTCAAACGCAATGCACAAAGAGAAGACAGATCACGTACTTGTAGACAATAGGATTCCAAGACTGATCAGAATTGAATTAGGTTTGTATTTAGAGTTAAAAACCTGAAAAAATCCCTACAAGTTGGGCTATGGCCTGCATCTTTCACCGATTAACTAGTTTTCTTGGATTGATGCCCAAAAGAAAATTCTAGTATTCCTAAACTATAAATCTGTTTATTTCATGGATGTAGAAAAGGGTAATAAGAGTGGAGACTGTGTGAGAGAAGTAATGGTGGAGAAGACTGATGTGATTGTCCACGACGGTATTGAATTAGGTTTGTATTTGGAGTTCAAAACTTGGAAAAATCCCTACAGTTTGGGATATGGCCTACATCTTTCACCGATTAACTGGTTTTCTTGGATGGATGCCTAAAAGAAAATTCTAGTATTCCTAAACTATAAATCTGCTTATTTCATGGATGTAGAAAGGGGTAATAAGAGCGGAGACAATGTGAGAGAAGTAATGGTGGAGAAAACTTGAAGTGATTGTCCATGGCGGTATTCGGCGCCACAGGACGATTGAGTCTACCATTGTACACGAGAGAGAGAGAGAGAGAGAGAGAGAGAGAGTATGACAGAAGGTTCAACGGGTGGGAGACGAATTTGCAAGGATTTGGTCTTGAAAGAGATCTCTAGAGCATCATTTTCACCAGGCCAAATAGCAAGCCACACCAAGAGTTTGATTGGATAGTCAATGATGTTATTCTGTACCCATAAATAAATGAACAATCGGATACCATATCTCTACATAAAGATGATGCAAGAGTGGTTGCACATGAACAAACAAATTTCAATCATTTTTTTCAATTTTCGTGTTGCACGCAATGCATAGAATGGTGAGCTCTCAAACCTTTCCCATGTTGTGTATTACACAGGATAAAGCCAACAACCCATCCAATCACAAAGAAAAACTACTAAGACGTAATGGGGACAACTTAAGCAATGTCTAAAAGAGCTCAGGAAAAAAAAAAAAAAAAACAAAACAAAAGCAGCAGCTAAAAACTAATCTAAGCATCTTCAGCCTATCTCTAAAAGTCCAAAATGGAGAATGGATGTGACATATTGAAGGGAGATTTTGTAATTTAATTCCAATTTTTGCACTTTATGAAAGAATTTAGGAGGGACCCATCCTATTTTTTAGATATTTGGTTCTCCAAATATAGGGACATGACTCCCATTTTGGAGACAAAATCTCTAACAAATACGATGGATCCCTCCTAAATTCTCTCATAAAGTGCAAAAAGTGAGAATAAATTACAAAATCTCCCTCCAATATTGTCACATCCATTCTCCATTTTGGACTATTAAAGATGGGTTGGAGATGCTCTAATGCGTCTATAAAGAAAAGCAAATCATGGGAAAAAAAAGAACATAATCCATGACAAAGCCACTAGGACACTTAAATTAAGAGAGATTGCACATGCAGGAATAAAGAATAAAGAATATCGCAAAACCCACAAAATGAAGAAGTCACCGAGGGAGTCATAATAGAGCAACAGTAGCAAAGCACACTAAAAAAGAATTGGACGCGACGAACACGTGGTAAAATAATATCCATGTAAGGAACTAATAGACAAAATGTTGACAACTGGCTACAATATCAGGCTGTCAAATTTTAAAAGTGTTAATGGCAATTAGCACAAATAACCGCAAAAATTAAGTTCCATCGATACATGATATTTATTAATTTAAGTTTTGTCATCCATTTAAGTAAATGGACAAGCATATATTACTTAAGTGACTTTCCCTCAACGTCGAGTGTGATTCATATCCGGTATAACAGCATTTAACCAAGAAAAATAGCAGAGGGGAATACTTTAATGTAACTTGTTACCTTCAAAACAATAAAAAGTATGACGACATAGGTTCTTCACGTCATTCAAGATAATTAGTGAAATAGCAAAAATATTAGAGGCATCATGGTCGAAAACCTAGCATCAATTCATACAAGCAATATTCGACTACCTCCTAGAGTAAAAGTTGTGTTTCCAATAGTTTCATAATTACCTTCCGTTGAGCTTGTACCTCCTCAAAGTTCCTAAGCTTGTCCCTCATCTTCCTTAGCCCTTGTCCCTCTCCAGATAAAAGTAGGTGCATTGCGTTTCGCCCCTCCCCCTAACTTTCACTCTCTTTCTCATCTCTTGAATTGTCCAAATGCAATGCTTGTCTTGTGTTCATCAACCAACAAATTATAAAAAGTGCAAACCCTAAACAAGTGCTACAAGATAAATTTGTAAAATAAAAAGCTCATGTGGGAACATTGATTAGAAAATGGAAAATAAGTTCACAATTGGCGAATTTCCGATTTTTATTGTAGCATATAGAGTAATCTACGTCCTGTGTATGGGAATACTTTATCTCTGTTCCAAAATTTACTTCAACACAATAATCCTTGCCTGGTATGGAAAGAAAACTAGTTGTAGCGAAACACATCAAAACTTCGCAAAGATTGGGTTTACATATTAAATATTAAAATATCACTTAAGATGTTCTATGTACATGCAGTACAACAATGAAGATTACATGGCAAACCATAATGAAGTAAGACATCCATTTATAGAAGCAACGAATGGAAGATGTAAATCTATAGCAGTAAGCAAGTTTTGTACTAGTATACGAAAGCCCAAGAGAAAGGAAAGAACAATTGTGTGTGATCTTTCAATTTCAACAGAAGAAGATTCCAAAAACCTATAGCCAGAGATATAAATTGTGGAAAAAATGTGATACCACAACAATACATATAATGTTAATAGTGTCATTGCAACGTGCCTCGCACGATCGGCCATGCCCGTTGATTCGGAAACGTGAATTCTTGTGTGAATATTGTCCTCTATCATTGCCTATACCGTGCATGCAATCTAAAGAAAAATGGAGGAGTTGAAACCAGCAAATCTATACATTGACGAGAAGTTTCTATGCACATGAAATATGAAATATTACAAACATAAACATTCAAGGAGTTTGATGTTATAACACTTGGAACAAGGACAAGGAATGCGAAAGTTCTACTCGGGGTTGTTTATGGTAACAGGGTTTCTTGTCCTGCAAAAAGTTTTTGATATTCTTTTGTGCCTTCCATGGCAATGTTCTCCGGAGCAAAAGGCACACAAAAAATCCCAAGAGACCCCACCCTCAACCAATTGATTTTTCAGCCCTCTTTCAAACTGTAGAGAACAAGTGCAATTGATACATCTTCTCATCATATAGTAACTGATATCTTGTCGTCCCATCCAAGGAATAATTAATCATATAATGATATTCACCTCCAAAGCAAAGTACCATGTATGTGTAAGAAATATAGTAATATCAATAACTAAAACCACCAAATCTTCTTCCTATAGCGGGAATTAAATTTGTCACCTTGTTTTTACGCGAAATTGGAGATGCTAAGAAAGATGATTTCAGAAGATGGATACAAAGAAAACACCGACCCTTAGTAACACAAAGCAGGGGCGGAAGCGAGAATGGGGGAGCGGAGGCACCTAGAAGCCCTAAGGTTGGGAGCGCCTAAGGAGCGTATATAGATTATAGAAAAATATGTATAAAAAATATCTTTAAATACTTAACCATTAAAGGAAAAGTGATACTTGCTGAAAAAAATATCCAATTTTAAAGTGTAATTATTGAAAGTTATATATTCTCAATTTGGAAAACTTCTTGACTAATATGATTCACATATTTTTATTTCCACAATGGCATAACTCCCTTAAAAGTAAGAGAATAGCTAATTTAACAGCCCGATAAGCTCCCATCTTGAAGGGAGCGAGCTCCAGTCTAGGGAGCACACCCATTTTAAAAAGGATCCTGCTACTAAGCACCGACCTAAAACCAACGGGTCATAAATCCTTATGCCTAAAACATAAAACCAAAAACAAAACAAACAGAATCTTGACCAGGAGACATGTAAAGACGTTAATTTTTCTAACAAAACACCAAATGATAACTAGTGTTTTTACAATGAGCTAAGGCTCAGTTTGAACGGCAGGAATCTTGAGGAATGGGAATATGACACCATACTTCCATGATACCGACATTTGGAAGGAATAGGAATAGGAATGTCATGTCATACTCTCAGGATTCCAATGTTTGGGAGAGACAGGAATAGGATTGTGATTCCTGACAACACATCCGACCAGGAATCACATTACCAAATCGAGTGGGAATTTGATCCTTCCCTTACCCTATTAGAATCTTAGATTCCTGGCTTAATCAATAAAAAAATAAAATAGACTTCGATAGATTTCCAAAAAAAAATTGAATCCTGCCTAAGATTACTGAATTTACCCAAACACCGAAATGAAATTACTTCAAGTATTGTATTCCTAGGAATTTCATTTCTAGTAATCATATTCCTAATCCCCCTCAATAAAATTCGTAGGAATTTGATTACTAATAATCACATTCCTATTCCTATTCCTGCTGAAGAATCCGATCATCCAAACTAAGCTTAAAGTAGTGTCAATGTTTAGAAGTTTTAACCAATAAGAGAGTTCTCCTACTTACTTGATAGGGTGTTTAAAATTGATTATGAGTCATTTGTACTTTCCCCTTCTCATTTTGAACTCCCCAAGAATTTATACAAAGAAGAACAAGAAACCATAAGTAATTCAAATCAGTATTCCTAAATCTTTCAAAACTCATCATAACCACTCAAAATGTTTGTTTTGTTGCTATTTCAAAACCAGTATAAATATTTTAGAACACTCTTCCAAAATAATTTCTGAAACATGAACAGAGAATGCTTACACGCTTTAGCTTCATAATTTTGGATCATCTTCTTGTGTGGTAGTCGCGCCTTCCAGCGTCAAGCCATATAGTGAGAAACTTCAGTTATGGCCTAGACAAGATCGCTTTAGGTTCGCCTTGTGACGACAACTCAACTTTGGCAATTTAGCGGTTTTCGGCCACCAATGCCATCACCACCAACACTTGGAACATCGCAGAGGCCATCGATCTACAAAACTACACAGATAACAAACAAAAAACATATGAAATAAAACGAAGCCCAATACACATTTGGTTGATATTTGCAAAGAGGAAAAAGAAAGAACATTATATATCCTTTGAAGTATTTTTTACTTTGAAGGAAGAGGACAAGTCATATGATGGAAAAAACGATGATATTTTTGACTCGCCAAAGAGGATGGAGAGAAAGAAAAGACGGATGTGAGAGATCGAGAAAAGTGAGATGTATTGGTGCGAGAGAAGACAAATGTGAGAGATTGAGAAAAGAGAGTTGTTTGTCACACATTTGCTGCAGAAAACCCGAGAACAATGATGATGGAGAAGGCAAATGGACTGAACTCATTTTCCATTCTAAACAAAACCCCACAAATTTAAACTATTCCACAAAAATCCGACCTAAAATTGGCTTGTACATGTCTTCAATTGAACTATTGAAGGCTATTTTAGTCTAAATGGGAAACAAAAAGACATGGCACAGAGAGTAGTTAGAATTGCGTGTACCAAGGGGTAAAATACAGAAGTCCAGTTCAATAGTCCAACAAAGGGCATAATCCCAAAAATACCCTTAAACAGCCAAAAAACAAAACAATGGAGAAGGTCAAAATAGTAAACTCACAATGGACGAAAAGTTACTGTTCTATGCATTTTCATGCTTTATACATGGGGAAGGAAGTTGGCAAAAACTGCATATCTTGCTTGCCAATTTGAGTGCCAATGGAAGAAATTCTGATGGAATCCAGACAAGTATTAGAAGCTCATAATGCTACAACGTATTGGTGTCTAATCAACTACTAAAACTTCTAAATCCGTAACTTCAAATTTGAACCTTACTATTATTGATAACTAATTGCAAACAAGCACACAAAACCCAATCTCTCAAGCACACGAACACCTCGAAAAATTCACACCCCATACAAGTTAAGCACTCACAAATAACCATTCACCCAAAACACTCGTCCTCCCTAATTTTTAAAGCCGACAAAATTCCACTCAACCAAATAAAGAGTATAGGAGAAACACACTCATAAACAACTATTAACATAATCACTATCACAAACTCCAATTCACACATCCACGCTCAACAATTCCCAAAGTATCATGGGGAAGCATAAATATGTTACTTAATCCTCTTCATAGTACAGTGAGAAGAACTTACATTGGGTTATGTGAGCAATGGTTGATGCCCTAAAAACTCACTCTTTGCTAATGTCATCTTTGTGAGCTATCCTTGAAGCACAATAAGAAAATAACAAATCAAGTACTAATTTGATATATCAGAAGTTCAAATAACATAACATGACCAAAGAAGAGAGGAAAGCTTGATCAAAAGCAAGAGTATGAAAACTTGCTCAAGTTTTGACCCCGAAAGTTGAAGCTCTAAGATAACGTGTAGCTCTTCTACTCCTCTTTAACTTCATTTGATTACACAGACATCTTTCCCACACACTCTCTTCAAATATATATGCATCAAAATTTCCTTCCCAACCAAACCCCAATATTAATTTTTCAAATACAACTTGCGTTTTATATGATAATCAATGATGTTATTCTATATCCATAATTAATTGGACAATTGGATACTATACTTTAAGATATATCTACATAGAGATGATGCAAGAGTAGTTCGACATGAACAAACAAATTTCAATCACGTAGAATGGTGAGATCTCGAACCTTTCCCATGAGTGAATTAAACAGGATAAAGCCAACAACCTTACAAGCGAATCAAGCCCATCCAATCCCCACAAAAACAACTAAGACGTAATGGGAACAACTAAAGCAATGTCTAAAAGAGCTCCCAAAAACCACTCCAGAAGCTGCAGCTAAAAACAGGGCAAATGAGTCAATCAAGAATGCCGGGGAGAAAAAAAGAAACAAAATCCACAACAAAGCCACTAGAACATTTTAACTTAAATTACCAGATATTGCACAATCCCATTTATGCAATAAAAAGAATATTGCATAACCCACAAAATTAAGAAGTCACCAAGCAAGTCATAATAGATCAACAACAGCATAGTAAACTAAAATCCAATGGACTTAACACAACAAACGCTTGACAAAATAGCATCCATTTGAGGAAACAAAAGACAAAATGTTGACAACATACTATAATATCAGATTGTCAAATTTTAAAAGTTGAAATAAAATAATCGGCACAAATAACCACAAATATTAAAAGTAAACCAGGAGTCAGGAAAAAATGCCGTGAACCACTACATCACAAAACATGCCAAAGTACTAAATCACAGCAAAAGTACTGAAGTATGTGCATAAAGTTATCCCTCTTGTGTGGGCCATGTGAGTTCCATAGTAATATGTTTCATTAATAACGGGTTTTCATTCGTTTTACTTTTAATTTAATGGTACATATTTATTCCACTGCAATATTATAGGTATATTATTTTTAAACTTTGCAAATATATGCCTTCTAGCTTGCCATCCCAATAAATGCTAACAAAATTTAGACTTGGAACTTTAGCATGACAAAGATTTTTTCAAACGATCCTAATAATAGCTCTCTCACATTCCAAGTTGCTTGTAGACAAATTCCACATCAAAGTGTCATTCACGTTTCGCATGATTAGCACTTCTGAGCAACATGAGCATATCCCTAAATGTTACCTTCTCTATTCAAAACATAATTGTCGAAATCGTATATCGAGGACAAATTCCACATCAAAGTGTCATTCACGTTTCACATGATTGGCACTTCCAAGCACAATGAGCATATCCCTGAATGTTACCTTTTCTCTATTCAAATCATAGTTGTCAAAATCGTATATCGTGATACGAATCATACGATTAGGTTCGATAAAGGGTATAATCGATTCGAACCAAAACTAAGAATCCCAAATGGAGCAAAATCGTAGAAGGAATCGATTAATCGAGATGGGAATCCGTGAATCGTGAATCATCTGTATCGTACGATTTAGATAATTTTTGAACACGTATAAATTTCAGGTTCTTTTTAAAAAATTCTTGCATACGAAGGGTCGAAACCCTTTTCGGAAGCCTCGATTGTAGTTTTCAAGCGTCGTAATCAAAAGATTGTTGGGTTTTACTCACCTGTTGCGAGTTACCGAGAGAACAGAGCTCAACTCAGCATCTACATCAGATTACTCCGACGACAATCTGCAGAGCAATCGAAAATCTCTTCTAGTCGGTTAGGAAGATTCAAGCTTCTTTCGAAAACTTCAATGCCGAAGTTGAAAGTTCGAAGCTGTTAGAGAATTCTGTTTGTTGGCGAGTGGATCATTATTTGGTTAGTGGAGAATAATAAATAGTAACAAATTTATAGAAGACCGACACTTTTACACTGCAGTATAAAATAATTAGAAATCTCTTCCACTCACCTTTAACAGAGTATAATTACAATACTAAAAGAGATATTCGATAACAATACTAGAAGTGATCATCTATTTATCCTTTTAAACAATACTTTTATTGATTCCAACTTGAAATCTACATTTTTTTTTTATGCATTTTAAAAATCATGAACAAATCGGAGCGATTCACAATTCGATTCGATTCGATTCATGATTAGCATTCGGGCATTTTCGATTCTCGATTCTATTCAAAATTTGACAACTATGATTCAAATACATACCCTTACAAATTCGAAACTCTTTTTCTATTGAAATACTCTACCATCATACCAACAATATATCTGTATTCTCAGCTTTTCAAATGGTTACCCACAACTTCACATACATTTCTAGTTTTTATCTTTTCCCGACTTCAAGTGTAACTTCTTTCTCTGCTCTCCAACTCTGCATTTTCTACAATTTTATAGGCACATTTTTCGGAACTTCGTAGAAGCATATCATGAGGGTATTGATTAAGATTATCCCATGATAGATACTTTTGCAAGGAGATAATTTGCATTAAATCTATCATTAACCGGCTTCTAACTTCAAGTTCCTAGTTCTAGAGTCCTCAGATTTACACCTAATGGCAAACAAGACACTTAAAAGGTTTGCATTTAAGAAATTCAGCCAAAAATTCACTATAGGACAACAAAATACACCCCACAAGCCATTTTCTTGAAATTCACCGTTCAAGTCTGATCCAATGTACCTCAACAGTCGGTTCACATTATTTAATTCATCAAAATCTGCATCACCAAATAAAATTTTGTCACCAACTTAGTAGAGTTAATGCTTAATCTAAAAAATCCTTTGAAAGACAACCAGTCACTTTCATTTACCAAGTTCCTAACACTGTTGTTTGAGCCTAATGGCCAATAACTTAGAACAAAATGTTGTATAAAAACAAAGGCCCCAATATTCCTTCACCAATGAAAATATAAACACCGAAAAAGTAAATCCAAACCCTCTTAAAAGAAAATTCTATAGGAACGTCTAAACAATTACCTTTCACAAGATTGGGGCGAACTCATCTCGGGTCAAATTCGCAGCAACTACAGGTTTTAATGAATATGGAATATTAAAACCAAGGTTTTGAATATCGTACCGGCTTGAGTACTGGTATTTTATAGGTACGGTACATACTCGTGCCGGTGAAATACCAGGTACCGCTTCGGATGGATCGCTGCTTTAAGTAGTTTATACTCTTCCATACCATTGAGTAGGTTACATAAATAACCATGGTTAAGTCTACTATTTGAAAATCAAACCCCATCACAGTTTTTTAATAGAAAAGTGGAATAAAACCTTTATAGGAAGAATAGCTTGTCCGTAGACCATCAAACATTTTTACAGTCATAAAGCTTAGGCCAGAGATGATGACCGGTACTGTACTTGGAAGGAATGGTCAGTAAGAGGCCGGAATTGACCGGTAATCCCAAGATATGCCGATATGGGTCAGAATATTGGCCATAACGGAATTGAAAGTTTAGTGTACCGGAATAACTACAAAACGGTACATTTCGGCCGTACAGGTTCGGTAAAGTACGGTATTCATACCCCTAATTAAACCCTTAGTATTGGATTTGGGCAAGAACTTACGGAAAAATCAAATCAACTAGGTGAACCCTGGTTCGAAACAATAATCTTCACTTCAACTAGTGCAATAAGTGAGAATCGGGCATGATTCTTCTATGAACAATGCAGGAGGGAGCAGAAACCAGTGAAGGCACAAGATCATATATGTGATTGAAACCAATAAACCCTATTATGCCTAGTGATTGTTCATAGCTGACTGATCAAAACCCAGAATTAGTGTTGTTTGTTTGCTCTAGTCACAACCAACAGAAATAGTAGACCCCATCAAACACTAGAAACCTGATTTCTTCAACTTGCACATACAGAAAGCAAAGAAATGTCACTGAAGTGTTCATAACTTTGGAGGAAAGCAAATCCACTTTACCTTCATTTTTGTGAACAACAAGCTCTTCCAATGAAGAGGACCTGATTACAATTCACCCATAAGTCCTTCCCATTGCTCCTTCCAGAACCTGATTTCAATTCTAAAAACAACTCACAAGTAGAGTGGGCAAGCATAAAAAAAAAAAAAAAAAAAAAAAAAAAATTTATCACAAGGAAGCATTGCATAAGCAAATTTGCCAGCTAAAATCACCAAGCCAGCCACTTGTGCAATATGACCACATGGCATCCCCATAATTTCTTCAAAAGACTTGCTGCTTGTGACACTCAAATATTAAGAGTTGATGCCTTCAAGTGCCATGACATGAAAATGCCCACCATATGGATTCATATTGATTTCTATAGCTCTTAATCACGGGTATAGCACATATTTCCTCACAGCCTAGTGTTTGAACTTTGCAATGGGTATGTCATACTCAAAAAAACATATTGCACATGCCAATTTAAGACAAAATTTCAAACATCTGAGCTAACTCACGAAATTCATACCAAAGCATCATAGTAGGGAACCACTGGGCAAAAAGACAACTACCATTCCTCAATAAAGAGAAAGCAAAAACAGCGTTCACAACTTCGTGTGGATAGCAGTTTACAAGTCGTCTGAGTCACAATCAGATAGCACATATATTACCTGTCGACTATGCACATATTCAAGAAATGAAGGAACGTCAGGATAGCAGCATTGTCCACTACTTTCAACTGGAGTGGATTTCCGAAAACATATTATGTCTCCATCTTCAAGCTGCAAGGTTAGAAGAAGAAATATGTAAATATCTACATCCAACCAATACGATTTGCATACATCCAAAAATGAAAAAGAACAATACTAGAACATGGTCATACACGTCCTTGTACAAGCAGAAATAGCATGCAATTAATCATGTTCATACCTGACATTAAAGAGGATGTTACAATGGCTTCCTGAACCAAATCCTAACCTATGGCCAAGCGAGGAAATAAGAAATAATGCACTCATCCCGCTATTATGACATCACTCACCTTAAAAGGTTCAATTTCTTCATCAGAAGTGAGCCAACCCATTTAGATTTGTCAATACTTTCGCTGACTTGCCATTGGCCTTCACAAACAGTCGGCAAATAGGGAATCAAAGGCCATCGGATTTGTACGCAACACCAATCCAAGGAAAAGAGTGTTCACTGAAGCTCCTCTTTCAATGGGTCATAACATTTAAGAAAGAGAAGAATCTCCTCTTCAGGTGGAGGACCGGGTTGCAAATCTTGCATAGTTGTACTCATCAGATTCACCATCAAGAGCTCCATGTGCATGTTAGAATCTCATGTGGTTTTACTCAAACAAAACTCTACGAAAATCAACTTGAGCAACCACGGTTAAAACAGATGGATCTAGATTAAGCAGATGCCTGTCCAAATTCCACTTCCAGAAACAATTTTAGTTTTGCATTGGAGTAGTTGTACGCCTCGTGCTTGCACGAGGATTTCATGCCCGTGAGCTTCTTTTTTAATGCATAAACTGCTATGGTATGAACTAACTAAATTAGAATAAAAGAAAGCTAGAACTTTGTGCAAAAGTTATTTACAAAAATTTACAGGTGCTTAACAATCTCAAAGTTTAGAAGCAAATTGTACAAACCAAAAGACTTGCTTAGTGAATAGATAATACTGCAAATCATTCACACTAAAAGATTTGCTTTGTTGTCTATTGTTAACAGTTAAAAAGTGTAAAATAGCTCACTGGATCAAAGCACAGAGAGGAAGAGTTCATGAAACACTGACCTTTTTAGCTATTAGCATCACTACTTACATGACCCATATTTGCACAATAAATATAGCTCAAAAATGTTCTGTCATTAGGCACTAACATCCATAATGTGCAGGGTATCGAATTTCACCGTTTAAAGCATCTATATTCCAATTTAAGATCTCTTTTTTCCTCAATTCTTCAGATGCCCTTCTCGAACATATAAAGAGGCCAATATATAAGGGTCAATATCTTGCAATCCACAATGGTAAGTGTACTGGTTTTGAGTTGCTTTTCCCAAACATCTACATGCCAACAAAATTAGGAAATTTTGGTTAAAAGGGAGAGGTGTGCCCTATTTTGCTATCAAATATCTGCATTTATATAAAGATGGATAGAGGATAACGTCTTTTTCCTTTTCTTTTAAGCGGCCAAAGTTGTTAGTATCACTGTTGTAATTCATTGTAGAATGCTTACATCCAAAAAATTTCATCACAGAATTTCCAAATTAAAGGGAAAATTTGAAGTTGTAGAGATGTTATGCTGAGAGAATTGTCACTACAGAAAAATAATCCAAGAAATGTCGAGAATAGAATCAATAAAGTATATTGATATGTAGGCACTCTCTCTGCATCTATGTCAAAAAAATGCAGTCAAAAAGTTTGTATTGAACATCTAATAGAACAACTATCAAGTGCTTGACGAGATTACCAACTGCATGAGAT
This sequence comes from Rhododendron mucronatum var. ripense, assembly GCA_019656295.1. Classification (NCBI taxonomy): domain Eukaryota; kingdom Viridiplantae; phylum Streptophyta; class Magnoliopsida; order Ericales; family Ericaceae; genus Rhododendron; species Rhododendron mucronatum. Next base: position 185,054 of record BPLT01000018.1, read on the forward strand.
AAAGATATCAAAACATTGGTTGGTGAAGCATATGGACCAAATGTAATGACAGGATACGGTAATGGAACAATGAACTTTATAGTCTATTCTTTCCGCAAATCAATCTGCTCAACCAAAACCAATTGACTAATCACTTAACATTTGACAGTCATATACATGAAAAGGACACAAATCAGGAATCCAAAGTTCACATGTACCTCACATCGTCTAGTAGTATCGCCAAGAACCCCTAGTACCTCAACGCTTGGAAGAATAGCTAGCACCCAAAGCATGCAATTGGTACAAGGATGTAGTCCCAGGGCCATAACACCATGCATCCGTATTCCACGAAAAAACCTGCTTATTTCATAATTACTTAGTACTTAGCACACAGAATAATGAACAAAAATTTCAAAAATGATCACAAGCCAAAATAACTTACTCTCTTCCCTATCCGTTCAAGTTGTCCACTAACTTCTCCAGTCCCATAGAATGAGGTACCAATTAGAAGCTCAATCGAACCAGAATCCAATTCCATAAGGGAAATGAACAACAAATTCACAAATGAACATTGACATATTGTTGTACGTATTGAAGTACAAAATAATGGTTAGAATGCGATAAAAGATGATATATAACTGACCTCCAATTGAACAATTTGTTGAACACATTCAAAAGTAGGGGTATAAGAAGGAACTTCTTGACTACCCATCATTGGTGTAACCCGCTCTTTGGAGTTAATAAAAGAGACTCAGTAATGCCGCTTTCCTGGTCCGGAGAACAATCATATCTGAAGACCCCTTTCTCTAGAATAGGCTCAAAAATCATATTTCCTGATTCCATGACAGAAGCCACCGCAGTCACTTCCAACTCAGCCATATTAGACACTACTAACCTCTTGTTAATCCTCTTCTTTCTGCATGCTGAATAACTATATCAGGAATCTGCTCCCAGGGATCACAGAAAACTAAAGAATCAAAAGAAAATTATTCAGAATGTGAAAGCCAATATTCTTAAGCAGAGCCCAAAACCCCAAAATCAGGAATATACCCCAAACGACAGAGACAATATTCCTCAGCTTTTTCATAAAACGACCAGTGCAACCAAAGCCACAAGTCCCCATGCATAATAGATTGGACCAGAAATACAAATATAACATGCATCAACACTTCACATACAGTTCATGCATTTATCACATGGGAATGCCACACTGTAACTCTACACATATCAGCAAAAAACAACAATATCAAAACCAAAGATCATAACCGGTTAAAGCGCAATTTTGGATCTCCCTAACGTAAGCGACACCCCCCCCCCCCCCCGGCTCTCCCCCCGGCTCTCTCTCCTTTCCAACGCAGTTCAAATCTCCAGCCAAAATCATAGCCATCGTCATGCTGGTTAGCTACAATGCACTGTGCATGGTAGCTAGTTGGTGTGAAAGCTCTAGCATGCCAAACAGTACCCCTTCACTGTAAATATCATGTGCAGAAGCGTTATTAACACCTGAAGCACAGGTAATTCCATTTTCCACATTCATGAGTTAGAAACTTAAGAGCGCAAAAAATAACCTAGCATAACTCACCAAAAGAAACTTAAGAGCAGACTAATCATGCAAGGCTAAGAGGAAAACTGCAAATAGAAAAGAAAAAGGGACACTCTTCTCAGAGTACTTTTGGTCGACCAACTTAAATTTTTCCTATCATCCCAAGTTGTGATACCAGCAAAATAAGTCGCGGTGGTGTTGGCCAAACCAAACGGATTGTCTTTCTATCACAAAAATTGAAGGTAAATTATGAAACAAATTCTATGCAAAGAAACAACACACACTATATTTTCAAAGAACTACACAACTTGGAAACCAAGTTCATAAATATTGGTATCTACTCACACATTTGATGTAGTTGTTACTTTTTCTACAAAACATGAGCACACCCCTGAAACCAAAGGGTGTGATTTAATTCTTCTTTTAAAAACCATTCTGCCATCTTCTCGTGGGTACGATATGCCAGCAATTTCTTTTTCAGATTGAGTAGTAACACATAATAATAGCCACCAACATCACATGTCTCACTTGGATGGCTTCCAAAAGTCCACCAGACAAAAGGACATCGAAAGGCCATAGTGCTACAAAAGTCAATCCAAGTTAATGGGCAATGAAAGTGCTTGCACCAAATAGTTCTACTAATGCTAAAAGTATCATCATAATACTGTAATTAATAAACAAGAACACATAAGCATATATGACGTGCGCTAGCATTATTAAGACCTCAAGTACACATAATTCCATTTTCTAGATTCATGAATTACAAACTCAAGAGTGGGTAAAAATGAGCTAGCATAACTCGGCAGGGAAACTTAAAAGTGGACCAATTAGCTATGGCTAAGTAAAAAATTGCATATTGAGAACAAAAAATTACTCTCTTTTCATAGTTCTTTTGCTCTACCAACTTAAATTTTTTCCTATCATAGCATTGGAGACAAAAGCAAAATGGAAAACTAATAACCATTGCTACAATGAAGTTATTACTCTAAAATCCTGGCAAAATGAGGGAAAAAGAAATCCAATTTCCATAAAATTAGTTAAGTATGTTTAGATATGAACAAAAACATTTATTGACTATCAACGTAAAATTTTGAATTCCCAAGTTGTGATAACAGAAAAATAAGTTGCAGAGGTGTCGGTCAAATCAACCAGATTCTATACCTATGGTGAAAACCAAACGGAAATTATAGTAGAAATTGCATGCACGTAAACAATGGACACAATATTTTAAAGAACTATCACAACTCATTCCACCAAAAATCAAGGAGAACGAACCACAAAAAACTGCGCCTCGGGAGCCTAAATACTAGATCTACATCGCCCAAACTGCAACAGAGCTATTGAGAAAGACACAGTGGGAGAGAGACAAAAGGCAATTCCTAATATGTATTTCCCAGACAAAAATCTATTGTGAGATCGAATTTGCCCATAAATTTAACCGATTCCCAGCGATTCAATTCTTGCAGAGAGATGAGATTGATTACCTGAATTTAATGACATCGGAAGCATGGAAAAAGACCTAGGTGGACAGTCATAGCATCGTCGAGAAGAATCGCTGATGAATAGAAAGAAAGAGAGGGAAAGAGGTAGAGCAAAATATGTCTCGCTCCCGTTTTCAAGACCTGAGATACTTGACTCCATATGTTCCACAGGAAAAATATACAGCTCAGAAGAGAACAGCATTCATCCATAAACTTTGACCCAAATAACCCTGAAGGCAAGCCTAGAACCCCTCCAATCCAGGGGCTTAATTGGAAAAATCGGACCAAATATCCCCACCCATTCAACGTTCTTTTATTAACAGGTTAGATACCTCATGCAATTGTCCAACCGACAATGAATGTAGGAGTACAAAGCCACACTGGTTTTGGTCAAGTTAAATCCACTCCGGCAACATATAAATGAACAGATGCATAAGTGAAGTCATTCTAGTGTACAAAGAAAGTGCCAGAAAATGGAACAAGTACCAACTCTGAGATGCAAGGGCATCATAGTCAATTACAGAGAAACAAGGGTGGAGTGTGTTATTACCTCCCTTATTTACCCGATAAATTTAGTCGACACTCAAAAGCTGAATTATTTATGGAGAGGTAAAGACTATACAGCAACTATTTCAAACTAAGTAATAGAGAAATAGATGACCTTATGCACTACATGCCAGCATACACCCCAGTGTCCCCACATCCACAATGCAACCATAGATGGCAGGGAGAACAGCAACTCATTCAGACAAAGGGGATATACATTCAAGAACTCAAGTTCAATCATTCCTCAAGACAACCCGTGAGATGTGGGAACTCAACTGGAATATAATCCAACCTTTCCCCTTGAACATACAAGTTAACTAGATTATCCTGACAATTCCTGTGGTGTAAGTGCGCACATCTTTTTAAAAAAATGATGGGACTTGCAATTTCTCTTTCTATGGAAACAACCCATAAATTTATATCCAGCTATAATCTCTCACGTATGAGAAATGACCAGCTTTTTAAATGCGGAAAACTTGGATTCAAGTTTGTGGCAGAGGGAAAAAAAACATTCAAAGTGATCAGCCTTTAGTAAAAGTACTCTTAAGACCTTCGACTGACCCAAGAACATGAGTCCACTACAACATGTAACCCAGCCAAGTACCATTACAGAAATTTGTGCTGAAGGCATTAAGTGCGTGATTAAGCACCTAATGTCAAACCTTTAGGATCCTTTGCGAATTAGACCATATATATAAGCACAAAGGACAACAAAGGGACTTGGAAAGAAAAAGATGTGAAACAATATAACCAACTATGCATATTCTTCCAGAAGCTTTTAAAGGTGAAAGCATTAGGTGAAGCATTTTGCTCCTAGGAAAGCAGGCATAAGTATCAACAACAGTTTTTTAGATTGGGAGACCTAATGCAGTATAATTGAGATTTGAGGGTATTTATTTTATTTTAGCATCTGCTTGAGCCTATAAATAGGTATAACGGCCTCTTACTTTGTAATTTTTATCACTTTTAAGGAAATGATTTTAGCTTTTAGACTCTTTGTATTCCCATTTAGGGATTTCACTCTCTTAATAAATATATCTTTTAATTTGGTTGCATTACAATGTCAAGTCATAACCCATTCCACACCCAAGCAATGCAGGGCCTCACGTATTGTCACTTTCACAGTCAGTCAAGTGTAGCCTTTGGGTCTACCATCATACGACTTCTTTTTGGGTCTTTCACAGTGGGGTGAAGGGTTATACTCATCTTCCACCAGGAACAAACTTTCTATCCAATGCAAATTAATCAACACAAAATCAAGAAGCACACAGTGTAAATAATCAAATAACATTTATACCAACGTTTAAGTAAAAAAAACCTAAAAGAAGTAGATAATATGTGAGAATATTTATAGCCTTGTGCAGGATGTGCAGGGACGCGGGCATCCGGGTCTCCTTGTGTCAGCCCCTGCCAAGAACAACCGTATAAACACGTGTGTGCGTACGGAAACGAAGAAGTATTACTCCATATGGACAGAGAAGATAAACAAACCAAATCAACAAGTGCAACCGCTTTCTGAAAAGGTGAGTCGTGAGAGATGGCGTCTGATCTTCGAAGGAAGTGCGCCGACTCATCTCTCCACCCGTCACTTCTACAGCCGTAGATATGAATTCGTTGCGCGTATGGCAGGAAGATGAATCGATGGATCAGAACTACAGAGAGAGAGAGAGAGAGAGAGAGAGAGAGAGAGAGTTGCGAGTTGAGATGGGAAATCGAGAGAATTTGCGTTTAAGTCAGAAAAAAAAAAAAAAACCCTAGTAGATAAACGTGAAGATTGTGGTGTGCGGTGGATGGAAGTTTGGAACGGTGGTCTTGAGTTTGTGGTTTCCATGGGGGAGGGAGAGCGAGAGAGGAGGGGGTTTCGTCTGCACTGCTGAGGGTTCCGTTGGGGGTTTGCGGGTGTGGGTGTGGCCGTGAGAGAGAGAGAGCGTTTGGGTAAAGAGATGACATAAGTATTGGTTTTTCAAATTTTTAATGCTTAGGGTTTTGTTTTTGCGAGTATTGAACGCAATCTAACCGTTAAAAATTAAAATGCCCGAAATTTAGGGTTTACCGGTTGACGGATGGTACACACATCCTTGACCTACCCTGAATTTTTCAAGCAATGACCTTTCCGGAGTCCTTTATCGCCGATTCGCCCAATACATTAAGGGCACGTTTGGATGCGGGGAAAACATTGGAGGTATTAGTTAACAAGGGGATAAGATAGTATGGGGTATTAGTTAATAATGGATGGCCCATATTGATGTGATGTTTATGGAGGGGGATTAAATAATAGGTTGTTTGGATGAGGTATTAGAGAAGTGGGATTAAGTTGTCAAATGACCATTTTGCCCTTGTGCAGTCCCTAAATTAATTATGTATTACATTTTATATGTAATTGTAAATTTAATTATTCTTTCACAATTTAAGTTGTAATATTTATTTCTACTAACAATTTAACGAATTTAATATTATTATTAAACATTTTTTTAATAAAATTTGGTCTTTAAAAAAAATTAAGTGTTCAAAATTTCAATCCGTTTGAACCAGTGGAAAGATTTTAGTTTTCTGATCATTTAATCCTCATTTTGTCATAGTTAAATTTTGACTCTAGGGCTCTCGTTGATTAACTCTAAGAAAATCATAGAATCAAATATCTCTTAGAGCTAATCAATGAGAGTCATAGAATCAAAATTTAATTATGACTATTTAGGATAAAATGATAAGAAAACTAAAATCTTTCCACCGGTTCAAACGGATTGAAATTTTGAATACTTAATTTTTTAACCATATTTTTTAATATATAAACTGTCTAAAGATGTTGAAAAATTAAGTGATCCAAATTTCAATCCGTTTGAACCGGTGCGAGATCTTAGTTTTCTGATCATTTTATCCTAAGTGGTCATAATTAAATTTTGACTCTAGGACTCTCGTTGATTAGCCCTAAGAAAATTGTAGAATCAAATCTCTCTTAGGGTTAATCAACGAGAGTCCTAGAGTCAAAATTTAATTATGATCATTTAGGATAAAATGATTAGAAAACGAAGATCTTCGCACCGGCTTAAATGGATTGAAATTTGGAACACTTAAATTTTTCAACCTCTTTAGACAGTTTATATATTAAAAAATATGGTTAAAAAATTATGTATTCCAAATTTTAATTTGTTTGAACCAGTGCGAAAATTTTAGTAGAGATATTTGATTCTACAACTTTCTTAGGGCTAATCAACGAGAGTCCTAGAATCAAAATTTAATTATGACCATTTAGGATAAAATGACCAGAAAACTAAGATCTTCACACCGGTTTAAACAGATTAAAATTTGGAACACTTAATTTTTCAACATCTTTACAACTTCTATATATTAAAAAATATAATTAAAAAATTAAGTGCTCCAAATAAGGAGTCTTAAGATATGTTTGAATGGAAAGTATGATTTTGGGTAGAATGGAGAGTAAAAGTTGGTTGAATGGTGAATGGAGAAAGGGGATAACGAGGGGTATTTTCGTCCACAAATCACCCTCCACAGCCTAATTATTTTTAGGGACCCCAAGAGGAGCCCAAATATAATACGAGATAAACAGTAAGAGAGGGGAAAACGTGGAGCGGGTAAGAAATTATCAAGGAATTAATTTGGATACCAAATGGGGGGAAAAGGGATGGGGCCCTCCCATATACCCCTCCTTATTTTTCCCCACCCCTTTTTGCTCCATCCAAGCAGGCCGTAAGGGGACAAAGAATTGATATCAAGAGTATGGGGAACGGGGAAGAAGGAAGGTACAAGAAAGGGTAAAATTTGACCATCTTCGTTTCTTTGTGCTGTTTTTCGTCCTTAATTTTCTTTCTGTGTTGTTTTATTCTCTGGAATTTCCCGTTTTACTTTACCCTAGTTCCTAGCAATTCGGAACAAAGGGAGCAGTTCTCAATCGACTTCGGGTTGGTGTTGTGCACCGTGCTGCACAGCACCGTGTTATGCATCTCCGAGCCGTTAGATCGTGCATTCGACGGCTCAGATCTCATCTCGACAACCAACGATCGAGAGCCGTTCATTGCCGAGATGAGATTTGAGCTGTCGGATGCACGATCCGACGACTCAGAAGTGTACACACCACTACACAGCACTATCCTCCAATTGAGTTCTCAATGGGGTGGTTGTGTCGGTTTGGAATGATTATGTCCTGTTTTTAGCTTGTTATTGTCATATTTTTCTACCATTTTGCGCAAAAAATTATATACTTTTTTCCTTTACCGCATCAAAACCGGTTGATAATCTCTACAAAATTTTACCATACATATCCAAAGGTTAGTACCTCATTCCTGTTTTACTTTCTGTGCACGGTTCTCAATAAATATAACGGTATTGGTGATACAGCTATATGTCAAACCGCATCGGCCGATACACAAACAATTAACAGTTTCGGATGTCCGAAAATCTCATTACGTAATGATACGTAATGGCATTTATTTAAAACCCTGCATGTACCTCTAATTCTCTCGCCAAAAGTACATTTCAATGACCCTTTCTCCTATGTATTCCAGAAACTGGGAGCTCACAGCAGCATGGACAGGAGCACAAGTGAAAATATCTGTTAAGTTCATAGTCGGGGATCTGGACATGGTTTATACCACACCTGGGATGAAGGAATATGTACACAATGGAGGGTTCACGGAAGATGTTTCACTGCTGGAGGAAACTGTTGTAATGGAAGGAGTTGGTCAATTTAATCAACCAAGAAAGAGGAGAGGAAATTAACTCCCACATTCGTGATTTCATCAGAAAGTTTTGAATTCCTTATATTGGTTTCCAAGTAGCAGGGATTTCAGATTCCACACGTTATAAAATGCCACTGCTACGTACGTTTCAAGTTTGTTGAATTACAACTCATTCATTGTATATTTTCTCCGTTTCATTTTGTTTGTCGAATTCTTCACTTTATGTTTATGACATTCAACATCAAATCCACTCTTAGGCATGTTCAAAATTCTCTGAGATTCCCTTTTGCCATTCTTTATAAACTGAAGTAACAAGTCCAACAAAAAAAAGAGTATTTTTGAAAGGACATAAATCACATCCATGCAATGACTATTCTAAAGCATACAAACCAAAGTCAGAAGTCAATTTATTGGACACCAATAATTCAATGATGGAAAAGCATTTGTCCTTGAAAAAACGAACGAAATATGATTTTAGAGATGCACTTCAACAAAAAAAAAAAAAAAAAATACAAAGTAAACTGTTTAGATTACTCTTCATAGCTTGAATAAACCCCGTATTGATGGCACAACAGGCAACAGCATACCTCCAAATTCACGTAAATGGTGTTCCGAGGACAGGTGGTGCAACGATTGGGCACTGATCTAGAGAGTGCACATTGAGAAGTTGACCATTACCATCACTTCTACTTAACTAAAGCAATGTAGGATCCTAACTAAAGTATTTGACCACATTGTTTTAACCTTGAGACTCTAAATGTTTACCTCTTTTGTGTATATATATATTTGTTTTATATAAAAGAGTTGGGGGTAATACTCAATATTCAATCAATAACGATGGTTACTTTCACAACTGGGGACTACGAAGTACTCCTAAGAATTATCAAAAATAGAAAATAAAAATACTCCTAAGAGAGAATAATTTTGTTTACCCTCATTATGCTCATTCTATGTCTTACTTCGATGATCAAAACTGTTTATTTTGTTAAAATTTACTCCTATTTTTTGAAAGACCATGCAAGAATTCAACTCAATCTGATATCATTTTTTCTTTAAAATTCTCGACAAAAAAAATTTTACTTCTCAATTAAGCACTTACCGATAACCGATTGTACTCAATTTCTCCATTCTCTTCTAACAAATGAATTTGGATGAAATAAACAGTTTTGACCATTGAAGTGAGACCCAAAATGAGCAATACCCTCGGGAGGGTGAACAAAATTGCTCCCAAATGACGGGGGCTTGAAAACCAACTCACATAATTAGTGTATAAGATTCGTCAAAAAAAAAAAAAATTAATAATGTGCAAGTATGGTCACTTGGATGGAATACAGGACCCAAAAACCATCCTTCTAGTGACCCAACTCCCAAGTTAACAAACATGTATCCACGTTCCATTTGAACAAAAACATGGGCATTCGGTTTTAGTACTTGGGAAGGGTCAATACATGCACAAACTCGAAAGGTAAAGTGCATGAAAAGTTGGTTAAATATCGATACATACAGCCGAATATTATTTTCAGCTGCATAATGCAAGTACAGAAACAGCTTAAGAACTGCTTTATCTTGTTCGCCCTCATCAAAGAAATTCAAAACCGCTGCCTGAGAACTGTCTGCTGTTGTTTTTTGCACATGCTCAATCTAGACGTTCCGTCTGCAAGTGGAGATGAAGGTGTTTTAGTCACCATCACACAGAATTTGCACCAAGAATGAGATCTAATACAGTATAGGACTATTTCAACACGTCTAACAACGAAAATCATAGCATTGTATCTAAGATGTAGATTTTTTAAATCGTCTAGGCATAATACGATATATCATAAAGCAATGAAAATCATGACGAACATGTTTTTCACTTTTCCAATCGCAAAAATGGAAACCGAAAGGAAATGTAACCAGCAGAATCCAACTAGAGAACCATGAGACGAGGAAATAACCAATGAAATACCTTCCAAAGGCCATCATTCAGATAATGCATGTTATCCACACCAATTCCCTTGTTGATCGCCCTTCTGCAATAGACAATGAATTATTTACCAAAAAGTTTATTGGGTATTGAAACACGGAATACATGTAATAGGTAAACTATATTTTCTTCTATCGACAAAAATCTCTTCTCCTTATGTCATCTTTTGTCAAACTCAACGAGGGAAAGACTAATATGCAGCTCCTAGTAAAACATAATAAGTTAATAACTAATAATTCGTACAGCTGGTCCAGCGTCAAATATCATTTCAGACCTCCAGTAACGAAATCCCGTGAGCCAATTTATAAGCCCTTGCGTGGAAAGGATTGACCCTTGCCGCATAAATAAGAGCATGACATCTGATAAGACTGAGCCATGGATTGTAACCATCCAGAGCCCCCTCCAAAAGCACTTGTACTTCTATACAAGTTCAAAACAATGCAGTTCTTTTTACATTCTAACTACCATGTAATTAACAGCAACAGCTCTCACTTTATATTGTTATGGACTTCGTCTTTACCACCTTCATGATCCATCTCGTAAAGTTAAAAAGCAGACTTTTTGCCTTTGTATGAATTTTACTCTTAGTTTCTATAATTCAAATTTACCATTTCTAAATTTCTCTCGTGCATCATTGTCGACAGAAAAAATCCAAATATTACTTTGTAGAGCTCACTGGGTATGTGCACTACATGGACCCAAGAAGGGATCAGAAGCAAGTACAACCACTAGTTTTGTCCCTACTAGGTAAATGTTTCACGCCAATTTTGTTTGCTGTGTAAGTAATTTTAGAAGTGACCTGTTCATGACGTTGACAGTTCACTTTTTGATATGTCCAGAAGGTGAGGCAGTCTTATTCATTACTAATTGACCTGAAGTACAAAACAACAGGAAGAGGTTTCCGCAGAATCCCTTTTGCTTTTTGATTATGATACAATAACATCAAACACTTTACCAAATAATACTAATGCAACATGTTGAAGGTTTATGCAAATGGCTAATGCTAGTAGTAAGGAAGAAGCATGAGAGTTCTGGTGCATTATCAAGCCAAGTTGAGCAGGATCAATTGATCAACCCATGATTCAGGAGTCTATGGTTGACCGCCGTCTCATTGTCGTTACATCTATAGGATCTCTTTTATGGATTGTTGTGCTTGGGAAATATGTTGTGCTTGTCGTTTTGGTGCAGCAATAAAGTGCTCTTTGCTGCAGGTTATGTTCTTACTAGTATCCGCTGCGGGTATTTTTTGTGCTTTTCCCTTTCTGCAATGTTATTTTGTTGGAGGTCATGTGCAGATTATTTAGCTGGAGGCTTTGCTTTTTGTAGTTGTTCTTCTTTGTATTCTCTACTTGATTCATGGAGATCAGATTCTTCACCAATTGATTGATCTTCATTGTGCTTTATTTCCACCTTTTTTCTTTTCTGAAATTGAACTAATTGATTTATCAGATTATTACGATCAACTGGAATTTTAATTTCTACTCATCCTAGAACTAAGATTTGGCAATTGTCTACAAGTCAGTGGCATAAATTTGCAATTTCTTTGACTTTATTTGAGCCCTGAACTTGGCTCGCTTACTTATGTTCAAGTTTATTCAGCTGAGCACAAGCTCCACAAATGGACTAGCCAAGCTTGCGCTTGATTATCTAAGCTCGGTTGCAGATCGAGCTCCCAACCAATTTTGAGCAAGCCATGCTCAAACAGTTGTCTTGACAGGCTCAGCTCATTTGCAGTCCTAGCCATTGTGTCCTCTTGTACACAATAGGTTTTCAGTCAGTCTTTTGGGTTCCAATTGTTCTCTTACTCGTGCTATTTTTCCTAATCTGAAATTCTAAGATGCTACACATGGTTTCATTAATACTGACATCCCGCCGACAAAACATGCTAAATTGTGTGTTAAAATGATGTCCAGAGATAAAGATAAGAAAAATATAGCAAAATAGAGAACCAGTCAATAACTACTAAACTATGATCACAACTTACATATCTTTTGCCGACATTTTTGTAAAGCCAATAGCGAGAGCATGCTGCTTTCCTTCAGCCATTATAGCCTGGGAGAATTTAGGGCTACAAATCAGGGAATTACATGACAAAAACGTATCCTACTTCATTTATATTTCATCAGAACATGAAAACCCTGTGATACCTTAGAGCATCCGCAATGTAATAATCAAAAGTGAATAATCAAAACTTGCCACATCAGCTTTTGATTATTCATTTAGAAGGTTGCTAAAGTTAGCAATGTGAAGTCTCACATTGTTACTTTTTGATTATTCAAATGCCCAAATTTGATTATTGGTTAGGAGGTTGCTAATTTTGATTATTACAATGTGAGCACTTTTTTAAGCACACATTGTTAACTTTAGCAATCTTTTGATTTTGATTATTACATTGTGGATGCTCTTAGCACAGTAAAAGACCAAAACTCCAAAAAGATGATACCCTATGCATTAATTATTTCGAACCAACAATTACACAGATAGCATAAATAATATGCAATGATTACAACCATACCACCGGTGTTTCTTCAGCCACATCATCATCCAAGGCACCACCAGGAGAAGTAAGCCCAGGACACATTATGTTAGCTCCAGCAAGGACATATTTGATTGCACCCCTGTCTACTTGTAGTTTTTTCATAACATTAGGATCTGCAAAAGAGAGAAACCAGGGTAGCAGCGTTGTTCAACGATTAAAGGATAGTTACTAAAAAATGACCTTGTTTGCTCAAACGATGAAAATAATGTCAGAATGCAAATTTCCAAATGAATTTTCTAATCTTAGCAGATTCACAGATGTACAACACACTGCATCTCGTTGTTCTGGTAACACAAGCTCTGGCATAGGCTTAATACACTAGTTACACATTTGCTTGGCTGAGATACATAGAACTAGATTAACGCCTATGGTTTTGACTCTTGGTCGTTTAACCGCTAATAGTGTCATCGTATGGTGTGTCCATGCCAGCATGCTCCAGTGAGTGCATTGCATGCTTCTCAACCCTAACTAACCTTTTAAATCCTGACTCAACATATGACGGCGAAGATAATATACATATGGAACCCATACTCAGCTTTTCTCCATACTCCCACTCACTAAAACCCCTCAATGAGTACCCTTCTACAAAATAAGCACAAATTAGCAATGAGCCAGAACTGGATCTGGACTCTTAATTGTAATATTGTGCTAGGCTAGGGCTTTTCTAAATCGAGTTTGAAATTTAATACAATTAAAAACTGGATTCAAATAGGGGCCCCTGAAAATTCTTAGCCAAAAGGTCGTATTTGCACATTTGACAATTTTGAAAGAAACAGGCAGAATAGTCTAAGAACACCCATTGATGTCATCAAATTTATCATGCCATGACCACTCATGTCTGATGTCCCTACACACCATCAATGTCATCAAATATATCATGCCATGACCAGTCATGGGGCCAAAACCACGTCATCCGTCACAACAGTGCGACAATATGAATGCTTTCATTCCTTCCGAGTCTTCCGACCCTCTAACCACAAACTTCCTCACCTGTTACTCTATCACCAGCCACTAATCAATATACCCATCTCCACCTCAAGCTCTGGCTCCATGTTGAAGCTTCTAGACCAAACCACACCGAGCCTCAAGTAGTTAAGTCCTAAACAATCGGAGTCAGCTACATGAACCATTGAACATTTGTTTTCAGTTTTCATTCAACACAATAATTTCCAAATCGCGAGTCACCAATTGCCTTTTCTCGAATTGTGAATAAAATCAAACCATGAATCGCAAATATTAGTCATAAATTTGACTAGTTATAAAATATGTACATCTATGCATTAATGCCAAAAATTCCTCATAAAAAAAGTACAGTTTTAACCCAACGAAAAGATTAGAGATTATGTAGCATAAATTAATAGATAAGAGCATCTTTAGCAAAGCCTTCAAAGTTTAACACCAAAGTATACTTTACTACCTCAAATAGCAATTCATAAGAAGAATTTTTTTGGTGCACTCCAAGAGATCCTTTAAACATGATTTTTCAAACATTATTTTATCAATAAAAAATAGCAAACCTTACAAAAGACAAAAAGTTAAGCACAAAAGATTAAAAAAGCAAGAGGTGAAATAAACAAGTATAGCATTTGGAAAGGAAGATACTCAGCCCTAAAATTTGAATTTTGAGAAGTAAATTGGATGACGGAATAGTGTTTGAGGTAATTTTGAGAAGTATACTTTTTTATGGTGTTTGAAGGTATCCTAAAGATGCTTTAAGAAGATTGCTTGTATCACAAGAGATGCCGTTGCCGCTCCAATTCCCGCCGTGATTATGATATACCATAGAAAAATATTGATTAGCCTATGATTTTAGGAATTTGATGAGACAGAAATTCAAAAACTAAATTTAGCAAAATATGTATTTAAATTGGATACTGTACTCAACAAGATTCATAGCTTCAAGTATAACGATTTTTCGGAAAAGATAAACATTGAGTCCATTTGTTTTTACCCATAATGTATTAAACATGTTTTGTACTAAAAAATTGTATTATACACATTTCTTTCACCAAAAAGGCAACAGCCAATTGAGGAGCAGTAATATATTCTAGACTTAAACATCTTTAGAAAATTTATTCTATTAACTCTAAGAACAAATTAAGAAGAAAAGGGTTAAGAACTTGATCCCATTTGTGTTATTAATACTATAATCACCAATGATTAACGAATTATTCACGAGTATACTAGACACCCAAATAAACTTACATTCTTGCTTTCTAACCAAACCAAGCCTAGTGTCCCAATTAATTGGGGTTGGCTAGGATTCATGAAGATCTAACGGGGCTTTTACGTGTTGGCTGTCATCTACCTACCACACAACCCTCCTCCTTTTTCCGGTCTTGGGACCAGCTGTAAAAAAAAAAAAAAAGATAAGACACAAAGCACCGCACAGGCGGAGTTAAATACAAAGGGTTCCAAATTTGTTGGTTGCTTCAATTTACAGAATCCTATGAATGTTCTAATAAAGAATGGTAAAATTCATAAGAATCATCAATTCTATCCCGAAATCGAATAACCTATAGTGTCATACTGATTTTTAATACCAGTAATTTTGCTTTAACAAGCACAATTACTAGCATTCAGCAAGATAAAGTTCCAAAACTATGCATCATTGCAAAAGTTTTGAACAATCAATTCGATCACTCTTCTTTCATTTCAAGCTATAAAAATAATTATGATGTTCGTATAACCTCTTCAATTGTTCCACAAACATGTCAACATCTATTAGACAACTTTTTGAGGTGGGCCCTTTGTAACAAATGTTTGGGGCCCAAGGCAAAAGCCTTGCTCACCTTTGCTCAAGCTAGTATTGAGAGGTAGGGATGCTGTGGGTTGATTGGTGGTGATGGAGGTGATCTGTGATTCTGTATCATGTGATTTATGCCAGTGGCAGCGGTGATTCAGTGCTGGGATGGGCATGGGTGGTCATTACCGTCAGGGTGAAGGGGTGACAGAGTTTATGTTGGCGATGGTGCGAGTGGTGGTCGCAGTGGGGGAGAAGGTGAGAAGTATACATGAGGGTGGTCGGAGTGGTGGCAGCAGCAATTGCCCAGCAGCGGAGGGCAGCAGTTGCCAAGCATATGGGTGACGTGTCAAACTAAAGGCCAGGTGTCAAGTTGAATGCAACGAGGCGTTGCGACAGGTTTTCGGTCTAATTTCCAACGAGCTAACGTGATGATTCGAAGTATCCTTCTTCGACCCGTGGAGAGATATGATGTGTTGTGGTGCGCTCAGTTTCTCAAGGATTTTCCCAAACTCTAAAAATTGCACTGGACCGGTTACACATTCTACAATTCACTTAATGGGCTCGAGGGAGTGCTGGGATTGTCACGTATTGAGTTGCATGGTCAGGAATTCTTAAGTTAACATGTTTAGAGCATATTCTAGGTCCTACAAGCTCGGCCGTCTAGAGTTCCAATCATTTTCAAAGTGTATGAGGTCACATTTTTTAGCCAAGTCAAGTTTTACCGTATGGCGTCTTGTCAATTGACACCTAGGATATATCAATCTCATATTAGGCCCCTGATCATATATACAAAGATCGGAGTGTCACCTAACAGTGTATTCATTCACACATATTCCCTGCCCTCACCCATAATTCATATCGTGTCACAGTCAATTCCACAGATACATTATATGTCCAAGGATATCATATTCTCATAAACAATTTTTTTTGCTTTCATGGGTCATATGAGATCAAGTTAGGACGGTAGGACCCCACAAGAATGCATCATTTCAAAGTAAAAAATCGTGACTACCAATTTCACTCTCAAGAAAGGCCATTCTGCTTCAAAATCATGGTACAAAGCAAGGTAATAAATTGCAGTCAAGCGAAGAAATGCTTTACATTGATGAAGAAGTCGTAGTGTAGGCATATAAGGTCCATCACGTATATTGAAGAACAAAGGCACGTTGTTGACCAAGACCACATTCAGATGGTTTTGACTGAAAAGAGGGGGGGAAAAGAGCTTGTCAAAGAAACGCTCTAGCGTTTGTAAAGTAGTTATTCAGAGAAAACCATATGTACACATCATAGAAGAAAAGACGGAAGGACAAGGCTCTTGAAATAAGGGAGGACCATTTCGCAACAATGAGAGGGGACTTCTTTGGAAGCAAGTCATCTATCACCGGTTCAAGTCCTGGGTACTGCAGCAAAATGAATATTCAAATCAAGCAGTCGAGAACAAAATCAATGAATGAAGAGTCATATAAAGCCAAAAGAGTAAGGGAAAAATGGATGAGCCACTAAAAGTAGAAAACCTCTTCTGCAATACTCTGTCGGATTTTGCGCTGCACAGATGCTTTAACTTGATTTTGTGCAGATACCTCTTCAGAAGAAAACCTATCAAATATCTAGTTTTTAATTTTGTAAAACACTATTTGCACCCAGATAACAAAGGAAAGATGCAAAGCAAAGGGAAATGTGCATTCTTTGGATAAAAAACTGGAGAAAAACTGAGCAGCAGGTTGAGTTGCTGATAAAAACAGCGCACACCAAAATCCTGACACTGGAAAATCCTCCTATGAAAAGAGTGGCAATACCCCCAAAGAATATGATCGAAAAGATTCCTCGTCTAAATTACAAATTCAACACTTTAAAAGTATCAAAAGATACATGAAACGACAAATTCATTGCAAATGTGGCTCTCCCAAAATTGAGCTTCTCGCTGAAAGAAGCTCAATTAACGCCCACATCATCATTTTCGTCATAGCCCTTATTTAAAACCCAAAATTTGCAAAAATTTGTCAGCTTATAAACATCATGGGTATCTTCAGCTTCCTATACAAGTGCCGAAACGGAAGGAAAAAAATCACAGCTTTGGTTGTCACTACCGTCCCGCTTACTGGTACCTTCCGAGACCAAAGACCATTTTAAACCCACTAATTGTGATTAGAAAACAAAGAAAAGTGACCAAACCCTTTTCAAAGCCACTAGTCGTGGCTCCAAATAGAGAATCGCAAAAATTTCCAGAAGTACGTAAAAATCACGGCTTCATTTGCTGCCACAATTGTGACCCTCTGGAACAACACCAAACTCACTGCCACCGTGCAGCAACCGCAACCACTTTTAAAACTACGACATAGTTGTGTCATCTAGATTTCAAGCATAAGATACCTTTCCTATGCACCGGTTTAGGTTTTCTTTTCATTTTGTTCCACAAATTTCGCTGGTTTATTAATCTATTTCATTTCGTTTTCTGGGTTTGGACAATTTTCATCAAAAATGCGCTAATACTATTCAAAAATATTACACAGATATACTCCATATATCAGTTCTGAAAGAAAAAATTGTGTTATTAACCAGGGCACTGTTAGATAGATCGCCATTTTAGATTGCAGGTAAGCAAATAATTTCACGAGCATCAAATGGGTGCTACGAACACACATAAAGGCGCTGTGTGTGTGTGTGTGTGAGAGAGAGAGAGAGAGAGGACTCACTTCTTGAACATCTTCTTCGGCTACTGCTGAAGAGAGAAACACGGGGGGGGGGGGAGGGCCGGTGGTGGGGGAAGTTTCGGGGGCGCGCTTCGTTGATCTGAAGAAAAACCCTTGTTTTCTTTTTGAGTTTTTTTTGAAAACATCCCTCGAACTATCCACTAGATTTTTACTTAGTCCTCAAACTATCAAAATGTTTTATTTAGTCCTCCAACTATTGGTTTGCATTTTATTTAGTCCTTCCGTTAAGTTTCCGTTAAGTTTCAAACGGCCGGGCAACGTTTTGTTTTAAAAAAAAAGTTTCCAACCACCAATTTGCAATCCTATGGAGTAGAAACGTGATTATGAGAGCCTAAGAGACAAAATTTGATTATGTCTCTTTAGAATAATATGATCACAATAATAAGATCTTCACACCCTTTCAAACGGATTAAAATTTGAGCACTTAATTTTTTAACTATTTTTTAATATATAAACCGTCTCAAAAAATTAAGTGCTCAAATTTTAATCCGTTTGAATGAGTGTGAAGATCTTATTATTCTGATCATATTATTCTAAAGAGACATAATCAAATTTTGTCTCTAAGGCTCTCATAATCAAGTTTCTATTCCATAGGATTGCAAATTGGTGGTTGGAAACTTTTTTTTTTGAACAAAACGTTGCCGCCCGAAAAAATTAAGTGCTCAAAGTTTAATCCGTTTGAATGGGTGTGAAGATCTTATTATTCTGATCATATTATTCTAAAGAGACATAATCAAATTTTGTCTCTTAGGCTCTCATAATCACGTTTCTACTCCATAGGATTGTAAATTGGTGGTTGGAAACTTTTTTTTTAAAACAAAACGTTGCCCGGCCGTTTGAAACTTAACGGAAACTTAACGGAAGGACTAAATAAAATGCAAACCAATAGTTGGAGGACTAAATAAAACATTTTGATAGTTTGAGGACTAAGTAAAAATCTGATGGATAGTTCGAGGGATGTTTTCAAAAAAAACTCTTTCTTTTTTTTTCAAGCTTTTTTCGTTAACGGAGTTTAGGAATGTTGCACGTTTGGGAATAAAGCAGATACGCAGGACACCGCTGAATTAAGTGAAATTTAGGGGGTGTCCGGTAACGAAAATTTTGTAATATTTTATTTGTAGTTGAGAAGTTGTTAGGTGTTTCAGATAGTGAATAAGTTGTTGATGGGTTTATGAGTAGAATTACTGTAGCCAAAAAAAATTATTAAAACCTTTTTTATTAGTGAAAACGAGATGGTAAAATGAATCAAAATTTTAGTATTTTTTGTTAGTGGAAACAAGACCTTAGCGTCATGAAGACCATTATGTAGCTGGCTAAACCCAAGCTTACTAATCAAGCTACTTGAGTTTGAACTCGTGTTCGTTTATTAAAAGTTCATTTAAGATTGATTTATTACATAAATATAGAGTAGTCAAACGAGCCAAGTCGGCGTGAGCAGGGCATGAGCATAACACATTTAACAATAGCTCGGATACGACACAACACGGCATGATCCCTATAGCGGGCCAGGCTGGGTGGTTTTTTTGGGGCACACAAAAAAAGTATGGATACGAGCACGACATGACACAAGTAAAAATTCGAAGAAGTAAAATAAATAATTGCAAAAATAGATATGCACCATATACAATCTTTGTCCCATAACATGACATGAGTCACAACATCCATGATTACAAATAGACAAGTACTATTACACTTTTTTGTGCTTAAGATTTAAGAATTGTAAATAATTGATAGTTGAATAGGTGCTAATAGATTGTACACAAACTATACTAATGCAACTCTTACCTATTTTACATTCATTGTATTACGAAATTATAATTTTTAGTAAAATATTTCATATTTTTATTGTATTATTTTAATAACTATTTCATACTTTTTTCCGTCAACAAAAAAGAATCTTGGCATTTAAATTTTTTTTTTTCATCTTTACAATAATGGTCAATAAAAAATTCAATTGGGGTCACAGATGGGCACGGTATAAAGACCATATCAACTGATCTACTAATCCTTAACACAATCACATGTCACGCCTTGAATTTTTAATATAATAATAATAGTCTTTCGTAAGGAAAATTATCGCTAAGATACGTCATAATATCCCAAGAGCTTTCCCATAATCCATCCAAAAGTACAAACATCATCAAGGTTTACAATAATAGTACTCCGGCCCCAAGTTTCATAGTTAAACAAAAGAGAACAAGTTTAGAGATTACATGATTTAGCAAATCATAATGTTAGAACTGTGGCTCATAGAGTTCTAGAAAGAAGGCCAGATGCCGGAGCGTAGCGGAGCGGAATGAGTGGAGCAAAGCGCAACAAGTGGAGCGGAGCGGAGCGACAGCATCTGGCCCATTGCTGATGGTCCAGTGAAAGTAGACTGGGCCGAAGGCACAGGCGTTTTGTAATTGGGGGGTGCGGGGGGCAACGCCCCCGCGGTACGGTTCGGTCCGTACAAGGGTATTTTTAGGATACAGACCAAATCTGATTAGGGTTAGAATAGAGTAGTTATAAATACTCTATGTTGTAAACCCTAATTAACAACTGTGATAATCAAAGAACAGCCGCTCTCGCTCCCGTGGACGTACCCGGTTTTGGGGAACCACGTATATCTCTGTGTTTATTCTTTACTGTTCATACTCGTAAATCGTGTGCGTGTGTGTCGATCCTAACACATAAGATTAGCTCAAAATTACAATTACATCTCTCAAAAGGATTTTACAAAGATGTCAAAGTAATTCCTCGATGTTAGCTTTCAAAAGAATGGAGTCATATGCACGTCAAGCACTCCAAATCAATGCCCTTGAGGGTACCTGAAAATAATAATAGGTTGAGCTACATTAGCCCAGTAGAGAAATCTTTGCTCAAACTATATGCATATGGGATAGATAATGCACAAGATGAATATTGATACAAGAATGTTTCCCATGTGTGCAAGGGCAAGAGTATAGAACTTGACAATCAACACCGTTCATGTTCACGTCACTTCATCTCTAAATTCTCTATTGTCATTATATCAAGTGTTTCCGATTTTCCTTCCAGGCATTTGGGACCCCGTGCATCCTGAATTCATTCTGGCATCGCACCATTTGGTGGATCCGTGGCTTTCTTGTGCACTTTCGAGCATTTGGGACCTCGTGCGTCCCGTTTCCGGCATCCCACCTCATAGTGGTTCCGTGGCTTTCTT
Organism: Rhododendron mucronatum var. ripense; assembly: GCA_019656295.1. Taxonomy (NCBI): domain Eukaryota; kingdom Viridiplantae; phylum Streptophyta; class Magnoliopsida; order Ericales; family Ericaceae; genus Rhododendron; species Rhododendron mucronatum. Next base: position 206,443 of record BPLT01000018.1, read on the forward strand.
CGTTTCGTTCTATCGTTCTAAGTTGTGATTTTCCATTCTACAAACCACAATACCGTAAAGCATGACGTATGTCAAATCCATATCATTCATAAAACATGCCACAATACTCACGTAATAACCCGAATGCATACATAAACGCACAAGTATCTTATTCACTTAATTTTACACATTTCTTTGTTATAACGGGAGCCAAAGGAATGGGAACGAACAACGAATCATTGGAACTCGAGCAATCAACTTTGGACATGATTAGAATATGATTGGAGAGTGTTAGAAGTGATCAGGGATCAACACAATTGACGGATGATCAACAAAGTCCAAAAACAGTTTTCTGAGTCTTGGTACCAATACCTCAAAAAATAGGTATCGGTACCAAACCAATCCAGTGAGCAATCCAAGTCAAGGTATTGGTACCTCAAAAATTAGGTATCGGTACCAAAGGTACCGGTACCTCAAAAAAGTGGTATTGGTACTACTGCGTTACAGCGCACGATTTGCAGAAAAATCAACAAAGAACATAACTTCGAATTCAACCATTTGGAGCCTGATTTTTTGCACACAACTCACTCATAAACATGTAGAAAGAGTAAGAATTCCCTACCTCAACTTGGAAAACGAAACCCAACGAGATTGATCGAGCCCTAGCCTTGAAATTCGAAATCCTCCGAAACTACTCCTCTTCGAGCTTACTCCAACGAAACCCAAGGTCGAGAGGATGATGATTTGGTGAAGGATCTTGGTGGGTTTTGAACTTAGAGTGGGATTTTCAGGGTTGGTGGAGGAGAGAGAGAGAGAGTTGCCGAGAGGGAGAGAGATCGGGAGATTGAGAGAGGGTGAGGAGTGAAAAATACTCCTCTACACACACCTCATTCTTATTTATACTCATACACATACACATCACACTAACACCCCTTCCACTTATAATTTTATCACATTAACCCAAAATCAATTAAACTCCACATTTTCCTTATTATGACATTTATAAAACTTTTAAACGATTTTTCGAAAATACGGGGCTCTACATCACGTGACTCAAAAAGTCATTTTTAGCCGATGTAAGACTATTGTTCCCAGTATAGGCTCTCAGCTTCTCACACAAGGAATGGAGTTTGGCATGCTTGTGGACCAGACTAGGCCGAGCATATTCTAAAATGGCCCGGCATGCAACAGCATGACTAATATATAAGTCAGGCTAGGCACAATACGAAACATGTTTGGAACGAAACTCAATGGGTTGAGCGGCACGACACGACCAAGTCGACACTTCTACTACATAAATACACTAAACTTGAACATTTTTCTGGGTTAATTAAATAATCATCCTAATTGAGAACTTTATCATCCCTGCCATTTTGACTACTTATGTCTTTAACCTCTTTACTTGTGAAAACTTGGTATACGCTTATTTAGTGATTCGTATTAATATTCACCCACCGGTACTAAAGGAAGCAGTCTGCCAATTACATCGCTGTATACCTCACTAATTTTACCTCCAAATACAAAGCCAAATCCTATACATAGATTTGACATCAATTAATTTGCTTCAAAATTGACACGCAGTAGATACCTAATACAAAAATGATTTTTTGGAGTATGGCTTTCTAGTTTTTTATATATATTCCATATTTTTTACTGTTCAAAAATCGTCTGCAGATTCATACCATTAAAAGTACAATCCAATGGCTAAGACCATGGTCTGCATTTTAGCCAAAATCTGAGATCTTTGACTAAATCCGGATACCATGATTAGAGAGGAGGGATATTATGGGCAGGGGCAGACTCACACATAGGCAATGGGGTCCACTGACCCCACTCAATGCAAAATTTCTCTGGGGAATAATATAGTTTTGGGGGTATTTTTGTTAATTTGCCACATAGAATATTTCCTCCAAATATGTTGCCCTTGTACCCCAACCAAATTACAAGTGTTGCCCTTTATACTTTTCCCTTTCCAGTTACTTTTTCCTCTCTCTCTCTCTCTCTTCGGAAAAAATTGCAGAGTGGAGAACTCACCCTTTGAAGGAAAAATCTAGGAAACCCTCAAATCTCGATCACCTCCGTTGAAAAGTTGAAATTGTACTGGGATCAGAGTCATCAGATCCGTTTACAGGTGAGTAGCTGTAACAACCTGGATTTTTGCCCTATTTTTTTTAAATAAATTATTTTTAATCAAATAATCTATAGTAATCGATTAACTATTTAAAAGTGTAATTAGATTAAACCAGAACCTAGATTAATTTTTCGTGACTAAAATTAGTTTAGCAAAATTTTAATTCAACTTGTAACTATAAATGTGTGTGCATATTTATCTATATTATTCATACTAATAACCATCCCACAATTTATGGGATTTGGCTACCCATCTCTCACCAATCTCTCCCTCTATCTTTATATTTTCACGTATCCACTTCCCTTCAAACTCTTCATAAACTATGGGCCTGTTTGAGAAAACTGAAACTGAATGCTAAAAAATTAAGTACTGAAAACTGAATGCTGAATTTTTTAAGCTGAAAAGCTATTTGGTAAACATATTAAGTACTGAATTAAAAAAATGAACTTATAATGGTCACAATGTATTGAATTAAACATATTAAGTAAATTAATTTTAGTTCCAATTCTCTCTTAATTTACTAATGGTCACAATGTACTTATAATAATGGTGGAATGATGATTATCGTGGTGGTGGTGGTGGTGTGGTGGTGGTGGTGTGTTGGTGGTAATGGAGTGCTGGCGATAGTGGTGTAATGGTGGTGGTGGAGTGATGGTGATGTAACGGTAGCAGTGAGTGGTGGTGGTGGTGTGATGGTGGCGGTGGAGTGATGGTGTAGTGGCGACAATGAGTGGTGTCGGTGGAGTAATAATTATGCAATGGTGGCATTGTGGCGGCGGCGGCGGTGGCGGCGGTGTGGTAGTGGTAGCAGTGTGGTAATGGTGGTGGTGATGGAGTGATAGGGAGTGGTGGTGGTGGTGATGGAGTGATAGGGAGTGGTGGTGGTGGTGGTAGTGGTGACGGTGGAAAAGTGGTGGTGGTTGAGAGGTTGTAGGAGTGGTGATGGTGGTGGGAATGGTTGTGGTGATAGTATGGTGATTAAATGCAAATACACAAGAATTTAGCCAAAATTAAGTAGCTCATAACTGCTTAATTTTTTTTCAACTTTTTAGCCTACATTTTAAGTAGCACTTAATTTGTTAAGTAATGAAAAATATCGTTATCAAACCTACTGAATCACTTATTACTTAATTGATTCAGTTTTAAGTGCTGATTTAAGGTTATCAAACAAACCCTATATCTCTCTCTAATCTCTATATCCCACACTCCCATCTTTCTCCACTACTCCTCAATATTATTAGTTCCCCACCTCCCTCGCATTTCTCTACAAAAAACAAACTCATCTTCCCGTTCCATTTTTTGTTGTGGCTAGGAGAAAAAGCACGCAGTCAGTAAGGGAAAAAGAAGAAGAATCAGGTATGTGAGAAGGGTGGAAAAATCATCCCATGCATTCATATCATCAAATCTTTAATCCCATAAACTCTAATTTCGTCCATATCACATACCTCTATTCATGGCCTATTTCTTCCTTGATAACGTTTTTAGGCCTGAGTTTCTTCATGAATGCTGTAGAGGGTGTTGAGAGCTTCGATTTCAACCCAAGAATCACCCAAAACGGTAAAGGATTCCTGAATACGGTACAGTACTCGGTGTGTAGATTAGGGGTATGGTAAAGCACCCAGTGTGTAGAGTTGGGAGACGGTAAAGGATCCTGACAATGAGATAGTCCGACCTCTAATGCTGAGTTGTCATGGTAAGCTGTTCCTTTATTATGGTTGGAAGCGAATCCAGACTGGATACATAATTTAGTAGTATTTGCTTAGAATCCCGGTGCAAGACAAATAAAGGGAGAGTTATTCCATGGGACTGTCAAAGTTGGTGGATGTGGGAGGAAAGGACCTTGTGGAGAGGATCCTTAGATTTCATGTAAGTAATGGATAGTAAAGAAAATGACGATGTGCTGTTAATCTATACCTTCTGTGTATTATGAATTATTATATTGTTGATCTGCTAATTGTAAGGTAAGGGGTTAGTAGGGTTGAGATTATCTACTGAGTTTCAAAACTCATTATAGTGCTGTTGGGCTGGCGTTTCATGCGAGGTAATCAAGAGACTGAAGAGCAGAATCCGCTGCAAGAAGACCCGTACCAGGGTGAAGACCTCATAGTTGAGGAATGAGAGTTTGTTGAGCCTGGAAGGCGATACCCTTAGAAGCTCTATTATTTTGACGTATTTTTATTTAAATTTTCATAAGTGCTATCACATTTGTCAAACTCTATTTTATTTTGTTGGTTTGTAAGACAATTAAGTAGGTTTAAATTTGGCACTTGAGGTTTCCGCTGCTAAACTCTGTTTAATAAAATTTCATTTCTTATATATCAATTTTATGAATTATTAAATCAGTTGAAAACGATTTAATTAACGTGTCCGAAAATCAGAGTGTTACAATAGCTTAGTCTAAGATCCCATTTTTCTTTTGTACATAGTGGATTTCAACCACAAATACTCAATCTCTCTAAATACTTTTTTTCTTTACATGGATAATGGATATGGGGATGGAAATCGGTATTTGTAGCCATTTTTTGGAACTCACTATTTATGGTTATGGAACATGGGCGAGGCCCAAGGGAAAGGAAAGCAATTTTTTTTTTTATAGGAAAAGAAAGCATTTCTTTTATATAGTGAATGTTTTGTGGGTCTCTGACTCTCTTAGATTAATTTTGGGCTAATTGATTTTTTTTTATGTAGTGAATATTTTTGTGGATTTTTTTTTTTATTTTTGTTATATTTTAGGTCGTTGTCTACAAGTACAAAATTATGTGTGCTGTATATGCTTGACGGCTTGTCCCCAAAACGATCAAATCCTTGGTCCGTCACTGATTATAGGTGTCAAATTGCAATATTAATCCTTAAAAAATTTGACATCTCCAAATTCAAAACAACGGTTGGAGGTTCTCTAATAAATAGTACTTCCTCCATCCTATTTTCATCGTCCATTTTTAAATTGTGACTCATTTTTTAATTACTTATATCTTTCAATCTATAATGTTATAGAATTAATCGAAATTTATCAAACAAAATCTATATTGCATATTTTTCAAGATCGACAATAAAAAATATAGACAAAAGACATAAAAGAGAAACAAAATAATAGACAATAAAAATAGGACGGAAGGAGTAATTGAAAATGGCACCATCGGGCTTTAATATGGGGTGGGGAAACCCATTCCCCATTTTTACTGGAATTGGGCCCCAAAATCATTCTCCATTGAAGATGGGCGTGATGAGACTGTTTACACATTCAATGGGGTCTAGTATAAAAATAAACACAAGACGTGGGAGCGACAAAAGAAAGGGCTTTTACCGGCCGATTAAGAGCCCCTCTTCCTGCACACTCCAGCCCAAAAAGAAAAATGTAACCATAAGGATTGAGATTGAATTTTTTTGAGATTACCCCTGCACAACAGACCTGTCTTTTCCATCCTCCGCACCATCCTAAGTTTTTCCCGTTGTCGAAGCAACTCCTCACTTGCTCGAACCAGATCTGAAAAACCCACTGGATTCCTCCACCGTCGTCCGTCTGTCCGCGTCATATTCTGGCGAGGATAGTCGATCGTCAGACGGTGTAGCCATAAACACACAAGAAGCAAAGCACAGAGACCTGCGCGGCCGACTCAACGGCGGTGTCGAGGGACCACACGACGTCTCCATGATCTGTTGGGATTTGCCCAACCCAAATCACACCAAACACAAGCACAATCACAGACAAGCACGAAAAAGAAAGAAGAGCAACACCAAGAACTTACGTGGTTCGGCCAAACAACCGGCCTACATCCACGGGGAGGGGGGTTTCACTATATCGAGAAAAATACACCGGTGAGATTTTTCAGTCACTCACACTCTCCTCTCAATACAATGAAACTCTCCTCTCTCTCTGACCTTCGGTCTCCTGCTCTCTCTCTCGATTTTTCCAGGCACACCCACCTCCAAAGAGGATACAAGAGTATACAAAAACAAAGGAGAGCCAATTGGGCCAAACCAGCCCAATACCTAAATAAATAGGCCCACCGGGGTGGACCCAACATGATCGACGAGTTGATGAGGTTGTGACTGTAGGGCTGTAAGTGAGCCGAGCTACTCGCGAGCTCGGCTCGGCTCGGCTCGTTAAAGCTCGGCTCGGCCCGGCTCGGCTCGTTTACTAAACGAGCCGAGTAGAGCTCGGCTCGTTCGACAAAAGCTCGGCTCGTTAAGGGAGGCTCGGCTAGATTAAGAGAGGCTCGTTTAGTAAATGGCTAAGCTCGGCTCGATAAGGGCTCGGCTCGTTAAGGCTCGAGCTGAGCTCGAGCTCGAGTTTTGGGCTCGTTAAGGAAACGAGCCGAGCTCGAGCTCGCCGAAGCTCGGCTCGGCTCGGCTCATATACACCCCTAGTTGTGAGGGGACCACCTCTGCGAGGAGAACGCTGACAGGCCATGGGACCAGCTCGGTGGCGTGAGGTACAAGGAGATGAGCCTCGCCAGCCAACGGAAGATCGAGGTCGCCGGCCGCGTCATATTTCAGATCTTTTTTTCCAGATTCTGTTTCCTTGAATTCTCTGATTGCTAGGCTCGAAGGTTGTGAATTTTGCTAGGGTTTTGAAATCTAGTGAAATTCACTAGTTAAAATCTACGCCCAATGAAATATAGTGAAATTTGAAATCCAGCAAAAATTTGTGAAATTTGAAATTAGTGAAATTTGAGAAGTAGTGAATTTCGCTAATTTTTGAGTGAAATTTCGCCAGAAAAAGTCACTAGTCAGAGTGGTCGTTGAAATTAGTGAAATTTGAGAAGTAATGAATTTCATTAATTTTTTGAAGTAGTGAAATTTTGCCGGAAAAAGTCACCAGCCAGAGTGGTCGCCAGTTGGAAGGGGTTGTGGGGTGGAGGTGGGAGGGGGTGATGAAAACTTTGAAAAGATAATAAAGTGTGAAATTATATTTAGTTAAGGGTAAAAGGGTATTCTTCATTTGAGGTTGTCGTGTTAGTTTTCTAGACCCACAGGTAATGTTCTATAAAAGGAAATTATTTTATTACTTTGAATAAAAGTGCAATTTCTGATAAATTCTAATCGAAGAATTTATTCAGCTAATTGTTTCCTTCGAGATTGTTTGAGTCAAGGGCCTAATGCTTTTTTTCTCAAATTGATCGAATATATATTCTTTAGCCTTTTTCAGATATGACGATGAACTTAATGTTCATTTTCGTATTTGGATTTTGAGCGGAGCGAGATAGAGAGTACTGATTGAGAAAAAATTTATTAAAAGCCAAAATCTAAAATTTCAAACCGAACATGTATGGGATTTGACCTATATATTTCTCAACATTCTCATATCTAATCGATGTGTCCAAAACGCAAGACCCTCAGTACTATGCTGAAGCCACAAGAAGTAAAAAAACTGGCACCGAAAGGAAAAATGCCTTAACCCATATCTAGTTATGCGCGAGTTCTCTGAAATTGTTTCAATTTACACTCATGAGCTACTTTTGGGAAACTCCCCCTCAACATTTACCTCGGGAAAAATTGAAGAACACTCAAGTGTTGCTCTTTTTAGATTTTTTGGTTTTGTCGTAAGTCAAAATAATTTTGCATTTTATATTTTGCGTCAAACTCTTGTAGCTTATTGATTCGTCTCAACCAGATGAATCGAAAAAGTAAAGAATTATAATTTTTACTCAATTTTTTTGGAAAATCATAGAAAAGGCTCAAAAAACCCCAGATTTTTGAGATTTTTGGACTATTTTTTGATATTTTAAAAATATTTTGGTTAAATTTTACTTTTTCGTTTTCTCTCGTTAAGACGAAACAATAATCTATAAAAATTAGGCGCAAAACTAACAAATACAAAAAAAAATGAAGAGCAAAACAAGAAAAAGCTCCAAAAAAAAAAAAAAAAAAAAACCAAGAACGCACTAGTCTCCCTAATAAAACACAAGGGTGTGGGGACCACACAAATACAAGTTAAAAGGAGGGCTGAGATTCATTTGATCTAAACGCTGATATGTGCTCTCCAACTCTCTTAAGAAAACACTCACATTCTTACAAATATATTACAAAAATATCATCGATTTTTTTTACCCAAATCAGATTCTGTCGGAAACATAAAAAAAAAACCATGCTTTTGTTGGCGTTTTGGCCAACTCTCTCTCTCTCTCTCTCTCTCTCTCTCTCGACACCGCTTTTTCAAATCTCCGGCAAAATCTTTTAAATCTGGGCCAACAAAGCTGCATGAAATGTTCCTTACCCGGCGATATCTTTCAAAACTGTCAAGCTACGTAGACGGTGGGAGATGGGCCAAGAAAGCTTCGTGAAAGCAAATGTATTTGGAATTTTTTGGAGTTTATTGGGATTTTTTTTGAATTTTTGGTCTCTATTTTTTTTTTGAAGTTTTGGTGTCAGCAAAGGGGGTCTAACAAATAAAACATATCCATTTGGAAGAAAGCCTGCAAATTGCGTGGACGGTGGACCAAGAAAGTTCCCTGAAAGCAAAGGTATTTGGGATTGGGATTTTTTTGGATTTTTCGTCTCTATTTTTTTTTTTTTTTGGAGTTTTGGTATCTAAAAGCAAAGGCAATGCTCTATTAGGATCATCGTTGGTAGTTTTTGGTGTTAGAAATATTTTTGTAGCTAGCTTAAAAGTTTAGTTGGGGGAGTGCCGTAAGCACGGGTAATTCTCTTTCGTGCGGCTAAGAAGATCATATACTACACACTAATGAATCGATTTAGTGTTTGAGCCACTAGCTAGCAAGTGCCGTAGGCACAGGCAATTCCAACCGGGGTGCGTAGTTCCGTAAGTACGGGCAAACACTAGTCTACCTAATAAACACAAGGGTGTGGGGACCACACAAACACAAGTTAAAAGGAGGGCTGGGATTCATTTGATCCAAAGGCTGATATGTGCTCTCCAACTCTCTTTAGAAAACACCCACATTCTTACAATATATTACAAAAATACAATCGATTCTTTTTACCCAAATCAGATTCTGTCAGAAGCATAAAAAAACAGAACCTTGCTTTTGTTGGCGTTTTGGCCCATGTCTCTCTCTCTCTCGACACTGCTTTTTCGAATCTTCGGCGAAATCTTTCAAATCTGGGCCAACAAAGCTGCGTTAAATATTCCTTACCCAGCGATATCTTTCAAAACTGTCAAGTTTCGTGGACAGTGGGAACTGGGCCAAGAAAGCTTCAAGAAAGCAAATGTATTTGAATTTTTTGGAGTTTATTGGAATTGTTTTTGAATTTTTGGTCTCTATTTTTTTTTTTTAAAGTTTTGGTATCAGCAAAGGGGGTCTAATAAAGAAAACATATCCATTTGGAAGAAAGCCTGCGAATTGCGTGGATGGGAGGCAAAGAAAGTTCCCTGAAAGCAAAGGTATTTGGGATTGGGATTTTTTTAGATTTTTCGTCTATATATATATATATTTGGAGTTTTGGTGTCTGAAAGCAAAAGCAATGCTCTATTAGGATCATCGTTGGTAGTTTTTGGTGTCAGAAATATTTTTGTAGCTAGCTTAAAAATTTAGTTGGAGGAGTGCCGTAAGCACGGGTAATTCTCTTTCGTGCGGCTAAGAAGATCATATACTACACACTAATGAATCGATTTACTGTTTGAGTCACTAGCTAGCAAGTGCCGTAGGCATGGACAGACACTAGTAAAATATATAAGTAAAAGGCGAAAAGTGTGGCCAAAGGTTCCTCATGAGTCATTTCTCTGATATGTAAAGATCTATTGCCTCTTTTTTTTTTTTTTTTTTTTGGCTTAAACAGATTTTGTGCTCACAAGCGATTTGCATTAAATATAGGGAGAGGCATCTTGTTTGCCATGAATAACTATTGTGGCGTACAAGACCAACAAACAAGGACTTAAAAAGACATGAGCGGCGTCCATCTTTTAACCTCAAAATGCTGCCTCATGGAGGCACAGCTGCTCAGGGACAGCAGCCTCCCAAATCCATTGAAAATGCTAATCGACATTTGCGATCATTTAAATTGCACCTGAGTCCAAATCTAGACAGCAGAAAAGCCCTTGAGTTTTTTGTCGATTTGTACAAATTGGACAATGTATTGGAGGACGTTTTAGTAAATATATTATCACGCATTACCAAAATGTGTGATGTCAATCACACATTCACAAAATGCATTTTACAGAACTTGCGTGACAACAAAATCCATGCAAGCGAGCAATGCATATTAAAAATGTGATTTAAAAAAAAAATGGTATGACGCATCTTAAAGATGCGCTATAGGTTTGAAAGGATTTCCCATGTGTGCAATCACCTACCTTCGGCCGTCGACTACCGCATTCATCTCTTTCTTCTTCTCTTCTGAATTTTGGGTGAAATCTTCACGGTAAATGGAAGAAATTGCTGAAATCCGTTGCCGCTTCTAAATCGGTTAAAAAGATAAAAGTGTACCAATTCTGCTTCGGTTACAAAGATGAAAAGGAATATTAGTTCTGCTTTTCTAAGTATTTCAGTTCAGGGACGAATCTAGTGTTGGTTTAATTTAATATTTTACTTTAATGTTAATATTAATTTCGTGGGTTTATTTATAAAAGAGGTAATATATGCAGTTAGAGATAAAGGAGTGTAAACATGGTTGAAGTGGTCTCCTTATTTTACTCCTTATTATTAGTAGCATGTGTTGCTTTCTAACGCCAGAATAAACCATATGCTTGATAATCTCCTAATTCTTTTCCTAAAAATCTGCCACGTTCCACTTGCCCAACAAACTATTATTTCCTATAAAACCATGTTCATTGGTTTCGGCTGGAGATATGGAAAAAAAAAAACTCTATCTACATCTCATTCTCTCTCCTGCTTTAGAAACATACACAGTGACTGATCATATTCGGTTCATATATACATATATTTGGTTCGGTATTATATTTGGTGTTTTGAGTGTCGGGAAATTACATGGTTCGTGAGTTCAATTCACTGCACAGAAGAGAACTTGAAGGTCGATGTATCTTAGGGGAGGAGTACCATTCAACCCTGTGCAAGAGGGGGTATATCGTTCCTTAGGAGAGCGCTATCACGTGCCTCGACCACCCCACAGGCTATTCTATTCCTTTCTCTATTCATTTGTATTGCTGAATTTGATCGCTGAATATTATTTAGATTTATTATTCTATCAGAAAATTCCTATTGCATATATTTTCTCCAACAATCTAAGGAACGATAATTATAGGATTTTCTGTGAGAATAATTTCTAGCTTGGTGGTCGTGTAATTACTTCTCTTGTTTGAAATAAAGATTTACAAGAAAAGGCATACTCGTCTAGGTAGCATGATCAGGAGAATTGAAATTTGATATGCATCATGGAATTAGAATTGGAATTCGATTTTGTGCCCACTCTAGATGAAGTTGTACGCTTAAGGGGGTTTTGACTTTGTTGTGGAATTGGGATAATCATTCTCGTGTTTTAATGATTTGAAAATTGACACACTTGCATATATATAAGTATGTTGGTCTTGTATATAGTTGATTGTGCACTTTTGTGTGATTAAGGAGTAATTTTTATTGTTCTTTGAATTGGTTCCAGAATTTGGATTGAGCATTCAAACTGAGGCGGTTGTATTCATTGTTCTGGCAATGGCATATTTGTTGAATAAAAACTGTTGTGAGGGAGTTCTGATGGAGAGGCTCCACGGATGGTAGAAAATTGAAATCAGGTAGGACTTAAAGTGCTAAGTTCCTAAAGTGCTTAAGTTGAATAGTCCATGATTATCTCTAGCAGTTATATTTATTTGTGCATTGAGATGGTGGTCTTTGCATAAATCGATCCTCCGTGGATGTTATTTAGAGTCTAAAATGCAAGATAGATTTTATTGTGTTCATTATTTTTGGAGTATAAGTTTTTTCCAAAAACAATACAAGTGTTACGCTATGTAGTAGGAACTTTGCATAGGACACATTTGGTATTGTTAATGAATCGCAAAATCCTTCAATGGATTTAGGAAAATTTTAGTTGTAACTAAAAGCAACAGAAGCTTCTTTTTGAACTTCCCAGTTTTCAGATGTGGCCTTCAAATTCAAAGAGTAGTTTTTCCTAAATTCATGTTTGCGGGGACTGAAGTTCTTATGCATGGTTTGAGATGTACACATGATAATGAGGATTAGACTTGAAAATTTTGTTCTGTTATTTTTTGATGATGTGAATAAGAGGATTAAATACCATAAAATGTGGGGGCAATTTTTGTTGTCATTAGCATTATTCAGCTTAATTGTCGTCTATGATGTTATGCTATTGGCAGTGAATTTTTTACTAAGTGTTCTGATTAATACACTTAGTCCTAAAAAAAAAAAAAGAGAAAGAAAAAGAAAAGATATATAACTACATTGTTAATCTAAAGAAATTTGATTTGTCAATTGGGGTGCTCAAAATCATTTTTGGATGGATGTTTGTAATTGTGGGGGCGGATATATACAAGTATGCTTGTTCTTTTCGCATGTCTCGAGAAAAGATATATGAAGGTTTTATTTTCTGCAAAGATTAAGAGGAGATGTAAATTTGAGAATGATATTTGAGTATACTAATTTTGTTTTGGAGAATGGTAGTTAAATATTTTCAGGCTGTGAATGTTGGTGAGCTTGATGTGAAGGAATAATGGAGCTCTTATGAACTTCTAAGAATGTGGGGGCTTGATCAGCCCGAAGAGACAAAAAAAGATTAGCGTGTAGGCTAATTCTTGTTAGTCTTATTAAAGGCTTAGCGCGAAGGCTAGTCTTTGAATCATCGAGGGGAATGGGATTGAAGCCTATAAGTTAGTCACCTCGGCGGACACCTAACCTTTGTGATTGGAGATCCCATGAATCAGGTTCAATAGGTAACAACGAAGCTGAATGGTGACTAGGAGGAGCACTAAAAATATTAGAGGGGAATCCCTGGTCCTATTCCTATGGTGATAGTGCTTATGTTATGTGATGATAGGAAGAGCTTAGCTCTGAATGTGTCCAAGGTAGGATTTCTACAGGGTGTTGGTCACAAATCACCCTTGGAGGATACACCTATATGAGTGTGGCAGTGGGGTCGCTGCTGTGAGAAATTAGGCTACTCTCTAAAGACACTCATGAAATAAGATACGTGCGCATGACCGTCAATCGCGCCAAACCGTTCCAGAACCATAATGTTTCCCGTACTGTGTGTGTAGTAGGCGTAAGTTTGATTTCAAGGACCTAGTTCAAGACTTTGTTCACTACGGTTCTTCAAGCTGAAACTTGCTAACACTAAGCGTAGGTTCAAGTCCGGAAGACACCTATGTCCATTGCACAGTAAAAGCACTCTTGTAAAATTTTAAATTATGTGGGGGATTGTTGGTTTAATTTAATATTTTACTTTAATGTTAATATTAATTTCGTGGGTTTATTTATAAAAGAGGTAATATATGCAGTTAGAGATAAAGGAGTGTAAACATGGTTGAAGTGGTCTCCTTATTTTACTCCTTATTATTAGTAGCATGTGTTGCTTTCTAACGCCAGAATAAACCATATGCTTGATAATCTCCTAATTCTTTTCCTAAAAATCTGCCACGTTCCACTTGCCCAACAAACTATTATTTCCTATAAAACCATGTTCATTGGTTTCGGCTGGAGATATGGAAAAAAAAAAACTCTATCTACATCTCATTCTCTCTCCTGCTTTAGAAACATACACAGTGACTGATCATATTCGGTTCATATATACATATATTTGGTTCGGTATTATATTTGGTGTTTTGAGTGTCGGGAAATTACATGGTTCGTGAGTTCAATTCACTGCACAGAAGAGAACTTGAAGGTCGATGTATCTTAGGGGAGGAGTACCATTCAACCCTGTGCAAGAGGGGGTATATCGTTCCTTAGGAGAGCGCTATCACGTGCCTCGACCACCCCACAGGCTATTCTATTCCTTTCTCTATTCATTTGTATTGCTGAATTTGATCGCTGAATATTATTTAGATTTATTATTCTATCAGAAAATTCCTATTGCATATATTTTCTCCAACATCTAGAAATATAACCTAGCGGGGACACCTTGTTAATCATAATAGCGAAAGTTAATTTTTTTTTTAGTCAACTAGTAAAATTGTACAAAATTAAGGCATGCAGTACTAATTACAAAAGTTTATAATGCGTATTTTAAGTTAAATTAGGTAAAAATGAGCATTAAATCTCAGATAAATTTTTTAAAAGTGTTTTAAATGAACATTGACAAATTTTAGAATGATCGAACTAGTTTTGTTAATGACTTTATTATAAAATACTTCTCCAAAACGGTTAAAAAAAATAACTTACGGTTTGAGTTATCTATATCTTTCAGTTATTAATCGTTGGGATCAGAGCTTTTGAAGGATTGAGCCCAGTTGACAAGTGACAAAACCTGCCCGTTAGCCCTTGAAATTGGAAGGGGCACCATTTGTCCTAAAAGATTTCACCCAAAATTCAGAAGGGAAGAAGAAAGAGATGAATGCGGTAGCCAACGGCAGTAGGTACCATACAGTGCAAATCCTTCCCAATTTATAGCGCCTCTTTAAGATGCGTCATACCTTTTTTTTTTTTTTTTTAAACACATTTTCAATATACGTTACTCGCCTAGTCATCTGTATGAATTTTGCTGCCATATAAGCTCGTAAGTTCAGTAAAACGCATTTTGTGAATGCGCGATAAACCATGTTCATAGAACGCTTCAAAAAATGGACATTCCACCAATTGTTTGTCCAATTTGAACAGATCGACCGAAAACTCTTTCCTATTGCCATTTCGTCTTTAGCTTTTGTAGTCTTGCTGGGGCAACGTGGATATCCCCCCGTGTTGCAACTGTTGAAGGGGAAATTGTTGAATAGTGTTGGGTCCGGAGTGTCCCTATGGATTTGGTTATACAATGTTACTCCCTGCGACCGTTCTAAAAACAAACTTGCGGGTGCGATGTCAAATGCCATAAAAGACTTAATTGAAGTCCTTCCTACCACCAATTGGTTTTATGAGAGATGTTAGAAAGTGGTCCAACAAGTGGTATCAAAGCCAGGAAGTCATGGGTTTGAGTCGCGGGAGCGTTATCGCAAGGGAGGGATTGTTGAGCTATGAGTGCCCCCATGGATTGTGTTACACAATGCCACTCTCTGTGACCGTTTTATAAACAGACTTGCGGGTGCAATATCGAATGCCATAAAAGACTTAATTGAAATCCTTTCTACCACCAATTGGTCTTAGGGGAGACGGTGAAAAGCGGTACAACAAATGGTAAGCCCGAAACCAACCTTCAACTACCCTTCGTCCACAGCGCGCTGAGAGAGAGACAAATAGGTCGGTGGTGAAGAGAGAGAGAGAGAGAGATGGGTTCACATACCATATCCGTAGCATCAATCACATACCTCACTCTGATCTGTTTATTCCAAAGCTCCCACGCCGATAAGCCAACAGCTTACGAAATGCTCCAGCGATACAACTTCCCCATCGGCGTTTTACCCAAAGGCCTTTGAAAGGCGTCACCGGCTACGACTTGGACGAGTCCACAGGCAAGTTCTCCGCCTACTTGAACGCAGGGCCGGCCCCGGGGTAGGCCCCGCAAGCCCTCGGTCTTGGGCAACCCCCCGGGCTGGGGCAACCAAAAAAAAAAAAAGTTTTCGAGTTAGGTTATAAATAAAAAAAAGTTTCCCATTGTAGTACAACCATTCGCTTGCTGTAATGGTCACTGCGATTGCTATAGTTGCCGGGGCTCTCGAGTTCGATTCCCAGGCAGCCCCGTTCTTACGATCCTCCATTCTTTTTCTCTCTTTTTGTTTCCTCCAATCCACAATTTTTGTTCTACGTCTTTTTTCCCCCTCCCAACGATAATTTATAAATGATACAGTATATTCTTACATTTGATTTTAAAAAAAATCATAGCTAAATAAATAGAGCAAGTTAATATGGTTTTTATTTTTATCTTCGAACTACCATTTCGCAATATAAAATTAAATAGATTGGCAATGATCTCAATTGTAAATGAGACGCAATTCCACTTAGAATATTTTTGGACAATTTGGGGCTTTTTTAACTTATGCTTTTCAAGACAAGTCATTTTCTTCATATATATCAACAATAAAACCCAAAAAGCAAAAGATAGCAAAATGGGCCTCGAGTTTTTAGATAAGCAAACTATAATGACTCAATTAAAAATTTGCTTCAAAAAATGTTAGAAAAAGTTATTTTCTTAAATCGGATTGCTAATCATCAAGCACTATAAACGGGATTTACATTTTGATGTTGATTTTTTTGATGTAATTCAAGCTAAAAAATAATGTAACTTTTTTTTTGATACTTGAATTTTTTTTTTTTATTTTGTATGACTTTATAGTAGGTGGGCAACAAAGCATGATGTTGGGCTAGGGCAACCCAAATACCGGGGCCGGCACTGCTTGAACGGCAGCTGCGCCTTTTCCCTCGAGGGCTCGTACCAACTGAACTACAAGCCCACAATCAAAGGGTACGTGTCCAAGGGAAGGCTCTCCAAATTGGAGGGTGTCAAAGTGAAGTTGTTTTTCATCTGGGTTGACATTGTAGAGGTCGACAGGAGCGGCGACGACCTTGATTTCTCGGTTGGGATCGCGTCGGCCGGGTTCTCGGTAGATAGTTTCGAGGAGTGTCCTCAGTGTGGGTGTGGGTTGAATTGTGGTGATCGGAGAGTGAGGAATGTTAGGACAAACCCACTTGGTTTATCTTCTTCTTTTTAATGCAATAGTTTGCTGCAAGCATTGTTTTTCGATTGGAAATGCATCCTACCCCTTTGGGCATGTTTGATAAGTGTGCTAGGGGTTGGGAGAGGATTGCTAATCTTCTAGGTTTTCCAACTCTTTGTTTGATTGTAAAACTAAGAATGTGATTAAGAAGAAGATGGGATTGCTAATCCCACACTATTCTCGGATTATTAATACTATGGGGTATTAGGTATTAGCAATCCTATTCCAAGCTCCGTCGTGTAAAATGGCCACCTTGCCTATGATTTCTTAACTCCATACCAATAATACTCTCCATTATACACTGCTATTTATACACTTCCCCCACCAAATCCCTATACTCTACTTCCATAGCTGCTTCCAGAGGGAGAGATCGACCCAGCTGTTGGTGGCGCAAGTTTGGCGACATTCGACAGCTTGGGAAAAAAACAAACCTTCGACCTTATTTTTCTGGGTTGTTTTGAGAGAGAGAAAAAAAGGTTGTATGCTATTTAAAATTGACAGAGGGACAGGTTTGGGATTGGTAAAAAAAATTAGTTTCGGGGAAAAATAAAGAGAAGGAAAGTATTTATTTTTATTGTCTTTGAAATAGGATCCAGTTTTCTACGGGAAGGAAAAATAGGTGCATGAAGTTGGAATATCATTGTATGATTATTGGTGATTTCTCGGTGTAATTTCACCCATGGGTATAATTGAAAAATATAATTTGTATCCTATCCCTTGGTGTTCCAATCAAACAAAGGATTGTGATTGGTAATCACAATCTCATGATTTAATCCTTACACAATCAAACACCCACTTGAAATTACACTCGGTACTACTAATCCCATCTCCTTATTAATCTCATCTAATCCAACACACTTATCAAACGGGGCCTTTATGTTTTGGACTGGATGAGACAATTCTAATCGGGACTGTGTGTTCATTTGCTACAATCAATGATCCAGACTGTCTCCTCCAATCTCAAACATGGACTGAAAAGGATCCAGATCCTTTTAGCTTCCAAATTATAGGTTCTTTCTTTATTGCTACTAGTTTAAAACGGTGCCTCTTATTTTGGCCATTTGATGCTCTTCATGGTTGATGTGTTTGATTTGATTAATAGGAGCTTAATTGCGTAAACATGAACGTATGTTTGAATATGATTCCGGTCGTTGATGCTAGTGTGACAACGGAATAGTGACTGGGCTTACAAACTGCTTCGAATTTTGTCTTCTGTGCACAATTGTGGGAAGAGAAGCACCTGTGTTAGAATTCTGAGCCATGGGTTCTTACCGGTAAGAGTTTATGACAAAATCCAAACCATTGACTCTATCAATGGACAGTCAAGATCAAGACGTCTCAGTCCAAAATATGGACTGCAGAGGATCCAGGTCCTTTTGCAATTATAAATTATGGGTTCTTTCTTTATTGCTACTAGTTTAAAAGGGTGTCTTTCATTTTTGGCAATTGATGCTCTTCCTGATTGATGTGTTTGATTTGGTTAATAGAAGTTTAATTGCGTGAAAAAGATCTGATATGCTTGAATATGATTCCGGTCGTTGATGCTAGTGTGACAATGGAATAGTAACCGGGCCTACAAACTGCTTCGGATTTCTTATGTGTTGTGAGAGGAGAAGCGTTGTGTTTGAATTCTGAACCATGGGTTCTTGCCTAATTGCTGTTGGTTATAAAAGGCGGCCGATCGGCCACTATTTTGGGTAAATGTTGTTCTTCATGATTGATGTGTTAAGTTCAGTTATGGCCATCAACATACTACCGCATTGCAAGCGAGGAAGATTAGATCGGGACTAGTAAATTGTTTCTTCTCCTTTGGGAATTACATTGGATGCTCTGTGTATTGGGATTTGACATGATGTCTTGTTATTATTATTTGAATAAAAATCCAGTTTCGGTTTATTTGGAAAAGCAATTATTATATCTGTGGCTGCAATATTTTTGAATAATCAAGGTTCTTCCTGATTGATATGTTTGATTCATTGTCGTTGATGGTCCTTTTACCGAATGTTTCTAATGAATGGAAGTTGAGGAAGATTAGATCTGAACTCAATTGTTTCTTCTCTGTTGGTCAATTTTTAAATGAATTTCAGACCATATGTTCTTGTTCTGATTTAAAATGTAGTCGTGTTGACCTGGAAATTTTTTTTTTGGTAACGTGGAAATGTTAATTTTGTATGTAGTTCATGTGACTTGCATACAAAAGCTATAGTTCTGGACCTCTCTACCACAAAAGAAATTGAAAATTGGGTTGGATTGTTTGAGGAAAAGGTTTCCAGGCTATTTAAAGATTCCAAAAAGGCTATAGAATTTTCAGTTCTGCAAGTCTTCGTTTTTCTTTTTTTCCTTTTTGGTGGTGGTGGTTGGAGGTTAGTTTGGAGTGGCGCGAGTGTCCTTTCGTTCAACAAATTACTATTACGGAGATTGAATTTTGGATATATATATATATATTTTTGAAACGAAACTCATTTCATTAACAGCCAAAATAGGCTAAAGCAGCGAATCTATCCTAGAACAGAGATAGGGAATCTACATCAGACCATCACCGAAAGAAAAAACTAAGCACAGGTGACCTAGGGGCAGCGGTAAAAACCGCGAAAACTAGTGTCTAGACCTGTGCACGACTCACCGCCACAGAGAGTCGGGACACGAAGGGCCAGCCATCTAACCACTAGCCGCCCCGGCCTGAAAAAGAACCCTATCAGAGATAAACTATACAATCCGATGGAAACAGGAATAATAAACAAACAAGAAAGACAACACGATCACAATGGATGGAATCCATAAGCACGCCGGCCTCCTCCTGCCGAGAGGAACCACCCGTGTCCGACTGGATCTTGAACAAAAGGGATGGAGAGACATCTCCGGCAAGCCTACGCTGGCACGACAGGCTCCGGATACAGAGATCGAAGTACGAATCCCGGGTAGGATCTCCGATCGCCGGCCACACGGCGCCGATGGCCGAGAAAACTCCCTTGCCGATTACTCCCTCTGCTGACGGCGATTCATGGCCTAGGGCCACGCCCCAGAAGCCTTATTGAGTCACCACCATATCCCGCTCCAACTGCCGCAGCACCACCAAGCAACCAGAACAAACACCGAACCCTGATTTCGTCCAGCCACCACACAGCACCACACCAGTACAACGAGAAACAGCAGCAGACAACACAAAAACATTATTTACCCACCAACACCACCCACCGGATCAGGACCCGACTGGTACTAATCTGGACTGGGGAAACCAGCCGAAGGAAACCAGAAAGATCTGGCAGAAAAAAAAGACTAAAAAAGAAAAGAAGATGGAAAAAACCCCCCAAAAACCTCCACGCCAACCTCCCACCACCGCCGCCCCACCATCGCCTCCCGCCGGCCACTACAACCAGATCAGGGGGCCGAGGAGGCGCCGGAGAAGAAAGAGACCACAAGCCACCGGCCTGAGACTCAACAACCGGAGCTCACTCGAAAACCCACCCAAACAGAGAGGGTCCGAACCAGGAAAAACAGAGAGGAGAGGAGAGAGGAGGAGAAGGAGAGGAGAGAGATGGGGGAAAGAGCCGGGGGAGAGGAGGGGAAGGAGGAGGCGGCGGCCCCCTCCCCCGGCCAAAAACCAGTGTGGATTATTTCTTGGTAAACATGGGGAGTTCTAAAATCATTTCCTTCAACTTATGGTATCTACTGAATTTTAGAGGATCTGAAAATGACAACTTAGTACGTTATTGCTATTTACCATAGCTTTTTTTTTTTTTTTTTGTGAGATGGCTACTTAACATATCTATTGTACACATTTTAGGGGGGGGTTGTGTTGGGTAGTGTCTCAGTCTCTAGAATAGTTGGGGATGACCATGGAAACCCCATACAAAACTAGTGTGGCTCCGGCCCTGTCATTGAACCTTATAAGCCTCCATCAAACGTCTGCAATTTATGTCTTGGAATGCACGTTTGGGATGTCCTAAAACACTAACGATTCCCCAAGTTTTGCTATTTATTCCCTTAGTAGTTTCCGATGGTAGGAAACTTGATAAAATGATGTTCATGATGTTTGTAAAGATGTGTTGGACACGGAGAAATGCTTATACTTGAGAAGATTATATTCGTTATACCACAACACGGGAAATGTGGCTTCCAGTTCGTCATATCGGAATGATCTGCCTTCTAGGCAAGATAGTTTGGTCCCTTTGGAGTTAGTCTTGAGATAAAAAACGGAAAATATACCTCTTATTGCAAGGGAGATTTATTCTAGCGTGTCGTTTTATATCCCCAACTAGAACGGAAATGTTTCTTGTGGTTAGCAATTGGCATCCAGTTGGCCCTTTTATGAGAAAATTTGAAGAATGTGTGTGGTTCCAGTGTAGCTGTTCTCATTTGGCTAAGGTTGTAGACAGAATACAAGGAGGTACTTGGAGGTGGCCAGTGGCCTAGTCAAAGGAATAGGACGATGTCGGGGATTATTGTGGTTACTATGGATAGGTGAAAGCGAAATAGGTCTCGATGTGTATCCTATGCGTGTTTTGTGCAATCAGTTGGAAGAATCACATTATCGTCTCTTCTTTTGATGTAATTTTCTAGCTTTATCTGAATTAGTCTGTTGAGGAAAAACTAGTTTTCTAGAATGGCTGGAAACTGGAGAAGTGAACTTGAATGATCCGCCATTATCGATGACTTTTTGGAAGTTCAGCTTGTAACCTTGCTTTAGCTGCAGCTATGTATCAGTTGCAGATGGAGAGAAATGCAATAGCGGTTAGGCGAAAAGCTAAGGACGCAGAGTAGTGCGTAGGAGTATTCAAGAAGAGATAAGGAAGATGGTTTGTTCTTGGAACATGGAGCAAAATACTCAACCAAGTAATTGGCTCTTTTGTTTTTCTTGAAATACTATGGAAAACAGTAACATTGGATGAGTTTCATGTTGTGATAGCTGGTCTTTCGTTGTTGGCTTCTCTACTGTGTCCCTTAATTTCTGTTTTCTGCGTTAGGTAGAGTAATCTGGTATGGAGGTTTTGTTGGTGTAATCAAGAAGTATGTCCCTGGTGCTTTTGTTTGTTAGCTTAATTGAAATTGTTAGGATCATGATGCGTATGAGGCTGTGCCTCATTATGGTTTTTTTTATTTTTTTATTTTATAACTCAGGTGTCTGTGTGACCCGAAAAGAGTTGAAAGTACTTAAAAGGTTTCGAACCTACAGCATTAGAAGTGAGCCAATCATAAGTCTCAAATCTTGACCACTAGGCCAAGGCCTTCAGATTTTGTGCCTTATTTTGTTTAGCAAACAATTTAGCTTGGCAGGTTTAAGAAGTGCTCTCATATCATCCCAAAGTCCATCTGTCTACTTAAAGAAACATTATGCATGGCATATAGTTTCCAAGTATACGGGTCTTTGAAGCATAGTAACGTTAGAAAACCCAGAGTGAGTAATTAGGCTCCGTCGGATAAAAAAAAGAAGAAGTAATTAGGCTCCGTTTTCGCTAATTAAAAAGTTTTAGACTAAACTTTTTTATTTTGTCCTTGTATAATTTTTTTTTTCGCGTTTGTTAGTTTTGCGTCAGGCTTTTATGCATTATTAGTTTGTCTCGACGATTGAAATCGAAAAAGTAAAAAATTAAGACTTTTACACAAAATATTTTTTTTGAAATATCCAAGAAAAAGCCATAAAAACTGACTTTTTGGGTTTTTTCTTGAATATTTAAGCTTTTTAGGCTTTTTCTTGAATATTTTCAAAAATATTTGTGTAAAAGTCATTTTTTTTGGGGGGCTTTTCATTAGATATTTTAAAAAATACTTGTATAAAAATAAGATTTTTTTTACATTTCTATAACTATATGGGTAGTGGAAACGGCCTTTATCCCAATTTTGATTTGGTTTTAAGAGAAATTATGCCACCGATCTTTTAGTTTATTAAAGGTTTTCCAAATAAAGAGAATTAATTGGCCAATTTAACAACCAAGCTTTATATAGACATGACTTTAAATCAAATATTATATATATATATATATATATATATATATATATATCTTTTTCATCACAATCTATTCCAAAACTAATGCTAAATACATCAAAATATCTTTAAATATGAGAAATTATTCAATTCTACATATGACGTATATATTCGCTCCATTACCAATTTTGAATTTTTTTACTGAAGTAGTACATTCCTATAAAAAAAAAATGAGAACTTGCATGTCAACTACTCCTCATTGCATCTACACGTATAATATTCTGACTTTTAAAAAGGTCCCTCTATTAATCGTGATTTTTGGAAACTAGAGGGGTTGTCTTTTGGGCCTAAAGTTTTCATACTACGTCAAAGTAATAAGTTCTCATTTTAGATTTTGGATATAGAAAATTGAGGTGTGCAACAGAGAAAAAACACATGTCACATAAGAAAGCTCCATATATTTTCATACACCATGCAAGAAACTTATGTTAGTTTCTATTCTACGGAGAATGGCTCGTTGACCTCTCGGGGTCATGTCAACTACTCCTCATTGGAATAATGTGCGATACAAGGATTACAAAATGTCAAAATCAACCATTCAAAAGGAATAAAATGTCAAAATCAAGCATTCGAAAGGATGATTGGAGCAAATTACTGAAGTAGTACATTCCTATAAAAAAAAAATTACTGAAGTACATTATTAACCAAATTCACACTCCACCGAACCTTATAAATTTGGACTCCATATACAAACGGTTAAGGATCAAAACCTTACACATCATAAGTTGCATATAAGATAACATCCTCACCATCTTGGCAAGGCTTAATTAATTTTACTCGGGCACTTTCAGAACACATTTTTAAAAAATAAGTGCTTATTTCACATTTTTAAACTCAAAAATAATGTAACTAAAAAATAATTTTGCACCATATTAATATCTCGATGAGATCTATCAAACAAGATCCTTATTATATATTTTTAAATTTCATTAAATCCATTATTTTTAAGCTTGAAATTATTATTTTTTTAAATAAATATTTAAAATCTGTTCTAGAACGGTGCCTTAGCCATCAGATAGCATTAATAGCTAAACACCATTGGACGGAGTGCCTCTGACTAATTGTTGCTCTGTGCAGCTGACAAGGGTTTGTAGTCATAATTGTTGCTCTGTGCAGCTGAAATTGGATGTTACATGTAAATGATCTAGTCAACATGAAAATATTACTATAAGGCTTAAATACTTAAATGGTTCTTATAAAATAAAGTCGGTTTCATTTTCGTCCTGTAAAATTTTTTGTGTCAATTTCGTTCTTTCAGTTTGTGAATCAATTCAATGTCACCCTTGCAGTCAACCAGTGGACGAAATTTGCCTACTTAGATAATGGAAGCCTTCTTTGGTACTTACCAGGCCTATGTCTCTTCCCCCAATATTACCCACATCATTTTCTACCAAAAAAGGCGCACAAGATCAATCTGCCATTTAATTACATTACGAACGTGCGACAAAAAATTCACAAATGATATAGGTTTAGAGAAAATGCTCTCTAGATTCTTTTCATTCAATAATAATCAATCACTATCTTGCCCCAAAGGCTTACAACTTGTTAAATAGGTAGAAAAATCCTAACTCTAATTGATTCGTCTCAAAACGGACACCAAATCAATTAATAACGGAAATTATAAAAAATAGAAAATTTTGGAATAATCGCATAATTAGAAAATAGAAAAAATTTTAAGACTTCTTCCAAAAGAACAACTTAATTCGGATTTTCCTTACCCAAGTGATTAGCAAGTCAAATATTTTCTTAAACAACAAATTTGGGCTTCCGAAGGCCTAAACGGCCTTAAACGGCTAAAAAAAACACGGCACCTGGCCTTAGGCCATGTGTATTTTGACCATTGGACAGTTTCGGATCGAACTCATAATGGCCCGTCGCATAATTCCGCAGTTGAATAATTACGATTTTGCCATCCTAGGCTTAAAATGTTATTAGCATTGCGATTAACCAAAACCAGTATACAAATGGCAAGTCCGTTATCCACGTAGGCGAATTCCATCCACTAGTTGACGGCAAGGGTGACATTGAACTGAGTTACAAACTGTAAGGACGAAATTGACACAAAATTTTTTACAAGAACTAAAATGAAACCGATTCTATTTTGTAAGGACCATTTAAATATTTAAGCCTACTATATAAATCTTTCGTCAATCTCGCTTAAAAAAATTCAGATCTTGTTACATCAAGTGAGTGATTTAAAAATTAATTCAATCAATTCGTGACACTTGATGCTTTAGAACTCTTGTCTAAAAAAATCGACCGGCAATACTATAATGCATAAATAAAGCCTTATTGTTGTTTTTTAACCAAACAAACACAACCCTATCTTCAAGTTACGCGGTTTTGCTCTCATATGCTCCGTGACCCGCACTCCATTACACTTAATCCACGTGTACAGCATTGCCCCACCTCGCCATTGTGCGCCATTTAAGTCAAAAGTCCAATTTACACCTACTTTGAAGCCTTCAACCTCCATGAATCTTCTTGGCAGTTGGCACCAAGAAACAGAAGAGAGAGAGAGAGAGAGAGAGAAGAGAGAGAAACCCATAGAATACACAGACATACAGAGAGAGAAAGAAACAAAACAAATATCATTTGGGTGGGGACAGTGACAGGCCCCATATATCCCCTTTTTGATCTAACAAATCAAGACCCATATCCAAATCCTGACATTCTTATCTGTATCTCTCTATTTTCTGTTATTTAGGAGCTTTTGGCCTTGTGGGTGTGGTGGGATTTTGGAAAAAATTGGATCTTCAGAAGGAAAAAATGAATATGATGACGATGGAGGGGATGATGGACAAGGGAGTTTTGGAGGATATAATAAGGAGATTGTTGGAGGGTAAAGGAGGGAAACAGGTTCAGTTGTCAGAAGGTGAGATCCGTCAGCTGTGCGTCAACGCTCGCCAAATCTTCCTCTCTCAGCCCAATCTCCTCCAGCTCCACGCACCTGTCCGGATCTGTGGTCAGTTTCTCTCTCCTTTCTCTAGAAAACTTATGTAGTCTGTTTTGTGATATGGGTTTTCAGAATTAAAGGTGTGATGCTGAGTTGTTGATGTGGGTGATGTGTGGGGTCATGTATTTGTGTGTTTGCATTTACGTAATGATGATCATGTTGAATTTAAGGAAAGTTTGTGACTTTTTGTAAATCTGTGTTGAGAAAGAGGAATCTGTAGATTTTTGGGTAAGCCGATATATCGCTG
Organism: Rhododendron mucronatum var. ripense; assembly: GCA_019656295.1. Lineage (NCBI taxonomy): Eukaryota > Viridiplantae > Streptophyta > Magnoliopsida > Ericales > Ericaceae > Rhododendron > Rhododendron mucronatum. Next base: position 232,410 of record BPLT01000018.1, read on the forward strand.
AAATCATATGTTGATGAATTTCCAAGGCATCCTGAAACATAAATCAAATCTTCATGAAAATAAGAGATTAGTGCACCAGGCCTGCTCGGGAAATCGGATGTTGGTTATGCGATGGAAATTTGTCGTTTAAAGAAGGTTGGAACTTGGATGGTGGATTCAATGAATATGTATGTTTCGGTTTTCCTATTTCGTGCTAGAGGTTGTGCCTGGGTAGGGGGATTTCAGGATAATATGTTTTTGGTTTTCCGATTTTGTGGGAGAGTTTTTGCCTGGGTAGGGGGATTTCACGATAACTTGTATTTGTTGGATTCTTCGACAAACGGTGCATGTGTTGGTGTGACAAAGTTTCATTGGTATTGTGTTGATATGAAGGAGGGTTGATGGTGGAGAGATTGCTCCCTTGAGTGTTTCGAGACTTTGGATATGGTTTGCGATCCATTGCACCCAATTGTTATGTCTTTGAATGTAATCTAGCACTTTACTTATGGAAGGAAAGAGAAATAAAATTATGAACAAAATGGTTACTCCATTGTAAATGATAAGAGTTGTTGTCGTAATGATGATGAGGCTGATGATTGGCTTTTTTTGTGGTTATGTCAGACGGCAACATGAATGCATTAAGTCTGGAGAAGTTTGCAAATGTTTAATTTGAGTTGGATTATAGTTTTGGCTGTGCTGGTCTTTTGGAATAATCTGAATCACTTTAGCCTCTGTTAGCTGTATTGCTGGTGCAAGTTGTAATCGGCCTGCAGAGACTTATGTTCAAAGTTAGTGTGTATGTTCTCTAAGGGCTGTAATATGTATTTGCACTATTACCTGTGGTGAATTATGTCTGTCGCGGTTTGTGCTATGTTGAGAGGTTGGATGCCTAATCCTTGAGGAATTTTTCAGTGCCGAGCGGGTATTGCCGACGTGGCACCCACTCGGCACACCCGAGCCATCCGATGCATTTTTGGACGGCTCGGATTAAAACACACTTTCTCCTCTCATCCTAACACTTTCTCTCTCCTTTTCTCTCTCCAAATCTAAGCCGTCCAAACACGTAATGGACAGCTCGGATGCGCAAGCGGGCACCACGTGGTACCCGCTCGGCACTGAAATTTTTTCCCTAATCCTTTGTAGAAGATTTAGCTTGTGTTTCTCGTTTTCCTCATGCTTCAGTTGATGAGTTAATTACCTGGAAAACAACCTATTTTCCATTCATGATTAAGTACTCAGTACTCACCTTTTGAATTTTAGGCAATTGTTCCTGCCTATGGTATCGCTTTGCTTCTACCTTATCTCAACTTTTTCCCCTCCTCTTATTCTCCTCTGTCCGCCGCTGTCTTAGCAGCTGCTCTCTCTCTCTCTCTCTCTCTCTCTCTCTCTCTCTCTCTCTCTCTCTCTCTCTCAGATCTGTTCTTTCTTTTGTTTGAAATCCCCTTTTTCGTGTTTCTTGGCACCCTTATGGCTGGGGTTGCAGTGGTGAAGCAGCAGTAGTGTATACAACGGGGGTTATAGAAGACGGAGGGGTGTTATGGAGGACGGCGACATCTGGTGTGGCGGGAAAAAAGGTGTTACGGCGGCAGTTGTTTTGATAGGGCTGTTTTGGTGTGTGGCAGCAGCAGTGGTTTAGATGGGGTGGCAGTTGCTTTGATGGGGTTGTTTTGGTGTGTAGCGGCGGCAAGAATTTCAATGAGGTGGCAGTTATTTCGATGGGGTTGTTTCAGTGTGTAGCGGCCACAATGGTTTTGATGGCGCTATTTAGGTGTGGGCAACTATTTTGGGCGTTGGCTTTGGTGGAAGGGTTGCGGGGAGAGCTGTTGCAGCGGTGCTTGTTTCAATGGAGAGGTTTAGGTGCAGTGGTGATTTTGGTGGTTATGGAGGAGGCGGTCCTGGCGGATGCAGGTTAATCTTTGGCGTGTAGTTGTGATGGTGGGGGCTACCTTGGTTACAGTGGAGGCGGCAACGCGGTGGTTGTTGGAAATTTCTAGGTGTATGGGGATTTGACAATTTTTGGGTGTTTTTTTATTGGGGTTTTATCAAACAATAGGTTTCTTGTGGGTGTTTTATTTAGTTGTCTTATTATAAAAAAGAGGCGGAGGGATAGGTTGAGATTATGCGAGTAGCAGCACTAGAAGAGTTTTGTGTACCCTTTGAAGCTCTCTCAATGCTTTTCATTTCCTATTGTATTGGTTTCATCTTTTATCTTTATGATAATGAAATTTTCTTTTGCCGAGATAAAAAAAAAAAAATATTGTTCCTGCCTAACACATACAAGAAGCTTTCATGAGGTCCAATTGTCCAAAAGCCACTGATAACCATTTGAAACTCCAGGCGCTGCATTGAAACAAAAAGTTAGAAAGGAAGGAGAAGAAACAAAAGGAGTAGCGGGAAATGTTTGAAATGAAGCTTATATAGTATCAATTTTGTTTGTTATTTTAGCTTTCCACTCTCTTTTTTGCTGGTATTCAGTAAAACTTACATTACCCCCAACCCAAGGAAGGTTTCCAATCTTTAGTGATGTCATTTGACAATCTGCAGAATGATTTCGATCATTGGCATGAGCAAGGCCAACTAAGTTTATAGGAATTACTGTCAAGTGTTATTTGTTTTGTGTTTGTCCTTGTACCGCTTACTACTACTAATAATTGCAAATGGCATGCAGGTGACATACATGGACAATACCAAGACCTTCTGAGACTTTTTGAATATGGTGGTTTTCCTCCGGAAGCAAATTACCTCTTTCTTGGCGATTATGTCGATCGAGGGAAGCAAAGTTTGGAAACAATATGTTTGCTTCTGGCCTACAAAATAAGATACCCTGACAAAATTTTCCTTCTAAGGGGAAACCATGAAGATGCAAAGATAAATAGGATTTACGGGTTTTATGACGAATGTAAAAGGAGATTCAATGTTCGTCTCTGGAAGATATTCACAGATTGCTTCAATTGTTTGCCCGTTGCTGCTTTGATTGAGGAAAAGATACTTTGCATGCATGGAGGACTTTCTCCTGAGTTGCAAAATTTGGACCAAATAAAAGAAATCGAGAGGCCTGCTGATATTCCGGATAGCGGTCTCTTGTGTGACCTCTTATGGTCTGATCCAGACCCTAGGGTTGAGGGTTGGGCGGATAGTGATCGAGGTGTTTCTTGTACTTTTGGAGCTGACAAGGTGGCTGAGTTTTTGGATAAGAATGACCTAGACCTCATTTGTCGGGGTCATCAGGTAACCAAACATTTTCAGACTGCTAAATTTTCATTTGCTTAGTTCGTAGGAATAAAGCAAAAAACAGATTAGTGTGCTCTACATTGTGACCATTTATATGATTCATATGAATTGAAATGCAGGTGGTGGAGGATGGCTACGAATTTTTTGCTAAACGAAGGCTTGTAACTATATTCTCAGCTCCAAATTACGGCGGGGAGTTTGATAATGCAGGTGCTCTACTGAGCGTTGATGAATCCCTAATGTGCTCTTTCGAGATATTAAAACCAGTTGATTACAGACAATCTCCTGGCAGTTCCAAGTTGCCCCTCAAAAAGGTATATCTTTTTTACAATACCCATTTCCATTTATTCTATTTGGTTCTATCATCATATTCTTAGACTGGGACGATCCTCTTTTTTGGTTTTTGAGCTTCCTAAAGTTCAATTCTGAATGTATCACAGATCCTAATTTGTGATATCAACAGATTTACCTATTTGCAGTTCCAGCAAATGTAATCTTGCTTATTTGTTTTTCCTTGTCTACTTTGAACAGCCCCCTAAGATCGGAAAGGCCTGAGATTTCTTTCATTCAATATGAATGAACAGGAAGCTTATATCTCGCCATAAATGAATGTTTTTATGCTAATAGACGAGCTTTTTTGTGGCGAAGCCATCATTCACTAGTCCATGGCAGATGAGATTCTCATGAGATTGAAGCTTGCACACACTTTGGCTGCTATCGAGCTTATCAGGAGTGATCTGTAAATTAGCAACGTATGCTATCTTCTATGCAGCAACTCAGTTTTTTTTTTTCCTTCATTTGCTTCCCCTTTGGTTGATTTAGACACCCTTTTGTTAGGTCCTTGTATCCAGAAATTAGCATTCAATTTGCAAATGCTGATTGAGGATGAGCCTTCCCATGATTTTTGGTTGTTATACTTTTTGTATATGGATCGCGGTGTTCTGTTGAAGCTTGTTTTGTACGATCTTTTAATGTAATCCATACACGCTGTGCGGTTTGTGTGGGACTCCCAATTGACGTGAGTCAGTGAGTGTGCATGCAAGTGTGTGCAACTTGTTTGTGTCTTTTGACTCGTCTTCATTGAGATGCATTGAAGCGCGCAGTTTTAAAAGCAGATAACTTTTCATTTCCCAATAAACTCCAGAAGCAAATATGTGATCGTGAATTTTATTTTTTTGAGCGGGAATATGTTGTGGATTTTAATACGGCTATTGTACAGTAAAAGCTCAGATTTCGCCGTGGATTTCAATGCGGCCATTGTACAGTAAAAGCTCAGATTTCGCCGTCGAAGTTCATTATAGTGGAGACCGGAGCGTAATAGTCAAGGTTTGTTATAGTGAAATTTCATTGACTAGATTGATGTTCTTCCTTAGGGCTCGTTTGGATGTGGGACAAGAATTGGGGATATTAGTTATGAAGGGAGATAAGATAGTAGGGGTACTCCCTCCGTTCTAATTTATTTGTCACTTTTGGGAGGTCGTGCCACTTTTCAATTAATTATATCTTGTAATTTATAATGTTTTAGGTGATTTTGAAAATATTGTATTATAGAACAAATCGAGATTTATCAAATAAGATTCGTATTTGATAAAAAATTCATTACCAATTTAAAGATATAATTTTTTTATCCGGTTAGAATAGAACTGAGACTAGTAAATTGGGAAGGAGAGAGTATTATTTAAGAAGAGTGGGCCCACAATTATGTGACTTTTATGGAGAGGGATTAAATAATACTCCATCCGTCCCTTTTTTAGAGTCCAGTATTCCATTTTGGGCTGTCCCTTAATAAACGTCAATTTTGTAAAGTTAGTGGGTAAAAGTTGGTGTATTATCTATTTTGTCCCTAAAAGTAGATTCCATTTTGGAAAATTAGTGAGTAAAAGTGTAATGATGATGGGTAAATAGGGAAAGTGGAGGAAAAAATTGATGTGAAAGGTATAATGATGATGTCTTTTTAATAAGTTGGAATTACGAAGCGGGACTCTTAAAAGGGACAGAGGGAGTAATTGGTTTGGATGAGGTATTAGAAAATGAGGATTAAATAGTATTTGATTTGGATGTTGGATAAATTGGGGGTATAAGGAAGGGTGTATGATGTAAAAAGCTGTCAATTGACTATTTTGCCCTTGTGCAGTGTTCAGTTAGATTATTCATTAGATTAAATATATAATTATGAAATTCAACTTTAATTAATTATTTGTGAATAAATTAGTTAACTGATATAATAATTATATAAAATAATTAAAATATTAAGATTCTGTTTTTTTAAGTGGTTTACTAAGTTAATGTTATATTTTATTAAAATATTTAATTAAACGGAATTTTTATGTTTTTTTTAAAAACCTAATTTTATTAAAATGTTTAAGTGTGGATTGATAGGGTTGTATGGAACACATGCACATAATTTATATCCTTGGTTCTTTTTATTTTTCTTGTTCTTGCCGTCAAAAGTGTGTGTGTGTGTGTGAGAGAGAGAGAGAGAGAGAGAGCACAGAGGAAGAAGAAGAAGAAGAAACCCAGTCATGATCAGAGCTTCCCGATCGTCGCTTGCTCCACGCCATCGTCACAGTATGCCTCTCTCTCTCTCTCTCTCTCTCTCTCTTCCATTTTTTCGATCTGGGTGTGCATGTGTGTGATGGGTGGCTGGGGGGTGGGGGAAGGGGGATTAGGAGGGGTGAAATTGTCACATTTGGAGGGATATAAATTATGGGCACTTCAAACCCCAGCCGCAACTAAGGCCGCCGAATCCCCTCTTCTTCGGTCTTATCGAAGGAGGAGGATTATGGAAAACCCCTTGCCTTCCCAAACCAAGGCTAGAGATGGGCCCCAGGTCAAATTTGAGGGGTATTACTTATCCCCCTTCTTTTTACTGCATCCAAACGAGCCCTTATAGAAGGGGTCCGATCTTCTCTGTTTGGAAAACTCCTATGTCGAGAGGTTATTCGGCTGTTGAATTGTTTTATTTTATTTTTATATTTTAAATTCAACAGTCGAAAAATCTCTCAGCACAGAGGCACATGGATAGGATCTTGCTCCCACCAAGGTATCATTTATCAGAATCTGTCTCTGTAACAGCCCCCTGAGCCCATTATGATGAAATCTCAATCAGCCCAAAAGATTAGGACCTCACAAACCCCTTGTACCATTTTTGGGAACCCAAATCCGGAGCGTTGGGGTGATTCCATTTCGGTTACAAGGCCGTTGGGCCATTTTTCAGAAGATGATTGTAATAACTCTGAATTTCAATGAATAAAAATTTATTTTTATATTCGAATTATTAATTTAAAATTGCTTGGATTGCTTTTAATTTTCTTTTAATTTCTTATAGTTTGTCATAATTACGCTTTATCCCTTAAAAGTTCGTTTCTTGACTTAATGCCCCACTTGACAAGTCTAGTTAGATTCTAATCAACTAGTTGGAGAAACCAAACTAGAAAGTCACCTAATTACAATTTCCTAACTCTAGATGGACCTTTTTGACCATCTGTGAGCATTGTGAACCTTTCCAACTCTAGACTAGAAAATTATTTATTTATTTTCTTTTATTATTTTAGTTTTCTTCTTTATCCATTGGACGATAAAAGTTAAGGGGAACTTTTATCCATTGGATAGTAAAAACCCTGAATTTTATATTAAAGGTATTCATTGCAAGATTTGGTTAAGTACTAATGTATAGTAAAAAAATAGATTTTTATACATGCTTAAAGGGACATTTTGATTATTTAAATATAAAAATTTCCTTATTACTTTTGTCCATTGGTCAATAAATACTAGGGGATTTATTATCCATTGGGTAATAGGGTTAATCTTTCATCTCGTACAAGGGTTTATTTAATAATTTATTTTCTAGATTTCCCATGTGATGTTATACCTATATTATATTATGTATGTACTTTATAGACTTAAAACCCTAGATTTCCTAGGTACATTAGTATTATTTTATATTGGGATTATGTACCAATTTGGATTAATTTAATGGGGAGTCTTGATTTACCTAGATTACATAGTACCTATGTATATATAAATATATGTACTTGGATGATTAAAAAAATTACTACGTACACATGTGCTAATTAGTTTGTTTAATAAGAAAATCTTGGCCTTAAAATCTCCTTGACTCAAAGTACCATAAGTACATATTATTTTTATGTTTTCTTGTACATAATAGTATATGTATATATATATATATATGCGTATGTACTAGTGCATGAGAGAGAGAAAAAGGAAGGGGGAGAGAGAGAGAGAGAGAGAGAGAGAGAGAGAGAGAGAGAGAGAGAGAGAGAGAGAGAGAGAGAGAGAGAGAGATTGGATTGTACCTTGGCTTGATCTTTCATGATCTTCTTACATCCTTTCCCATCTATGGTTATATCTTCTTCCAAGCAAAATCTAACTTCCATTGTCCTATTTTATACATTTACTAATTTTAAACTTTATACAACTCCCCTTTCTTCCACAAATCTTCCTGTAACGACCCGGATTTTTGCCCTATTTTTTTTAATAAAGTAATTGATTTTAATCAAATAGTCTATAGTAATTGATTAATTATTTAAAAGTGTTATTAGATTAAACCAAAATCTAGATTATTATTTTTTGTAACCAAAAATTAGTTTAGCAAAATTTTAATTCAACTTATAACTATAACGACCCGTACTTTTTATAATTAATAATATCATTTAAAGAGTATTATTTGTAATAATTATCTTAATCATAATTATCTAATAGTTATATGTAATAAAATTAATTTAGTCTTAATTATCTTACTTTTAAATTATATTAATCGCATGCATGCATGCACACTCCTTCCATCCCTCCATCTCCTACTCGGTATATACTTCCTCCCTAGCTGTAATCTCGTCGGTATTCGCGTCCATCTAATAGCCTAAGAGTTCGAGTTCCGATTAAACTCAATTTTATCAATCTCTTTAAAATCCTCCTATATATATCCAATTAATCCGACCCTAGGTCATACCACAATATTCTCCACGCCCCACCAGTCCAGAAAAGAAAGAAAATTAGGAGAGATCGAAGCTCCAAGCCATGGAGTTCTAGAGAGAGAAAGAAAGAGAGAGAAAAGTGGGTTTGTGATCAAGAACCAACCAAAACCCGAATTGACCATTCTAATCCCTTCATACAAGTCCTAGCATCACCAAACGTCGACCAATTTGATCCCAAGGTCCCCCGATCGAAAAACCCGAAGTTGTCTTCTCCAAAGTTCAAGTTTCGGTTTGTGGATCAATTCGATCCAATCGAGGTACTATAATTCGATCCAATCACTTCTCTAAGTATATTAAGTGTTATTATACTTAACCCCATGCCCCGAACGAACCCATGCATCGAAACCATGACGAAAAGACGAAAAAACAAAATCTGGACCAGACCTTGCGGCCGCAACCTTCGGGCCGCAAGAACCAGTCACGAGTTTGCGGCTAGGCCTCCCACCGCAAGGTCAAACGGTCAGACCTTGCGGTTTTCACTGTTTTGGTTCGAAACGACTTTGCGACCTCCCGAACACCGTTTTCGACCCCGAACTATTTTTCCTAAACTTTTCACACCTCAAAGATCATAACTTGTTAAATTCATATTTTTTTTTAATTTAATTATCTATTTATTAAATTATTTATTAGTTTTCGTTCAAAGTTTACAAACGAAAATTAGTTGCGACCTTTCAACCAACGTCTGAACACTCCAACTAATTTTTTTTAGACTTCTTGAATGTCAAATACAGTAACTTGTTAAATTAAATATTTTTTTTATTTAATTCACTATTTATTATTATTTTTAAAGTAATTCCAATCAAAATTACTTTACGACTCTATAAACATTATTATTAATGCCCGAATAATTTTATTTAGACTCCTCACTATCCAAATATGAAATTATGTCAGTCTCAACATTTATTTTTATAATTAATTATTTATTGTCTATTTACTTCACTTTCGGTCACTTTAATTAACGTTTTCATGTAAATTAATTCCTCGACCCTCCGAACCCAACTTTTGACACATCAACTGGTTGTGTAAGACCTTTAGAACTCTTATTAGGGTTATGTTTATTATTCTAATATTTTTATCTAATTAATGTATTTAATTAGTGTTTAATAAATCTAATTACTTTGTAATAATTATTAAAAGCTTAGAAATATTTATTTAAAATATCTATGAAAATCCTACTTCATTATTGACATGATGGCTACACAAGAATAAGGGCAACGACCCATCCATAAAAAGTTGTGTGATTGCATTGCTCGTTAATTGTTTTAATTATTATTTGATTTAATTGTATATTGCTCCAACACTTGATTTATTTGTTAGATTGGACCCTAGAGACATGGGGTGGTATGCGAATAGAGTTCATATTAGACGATACTAGGTAATGGATGAAATGGAAAGTTTTTATTTTTAGAATGCCTGCAGGCGAGATTTTGAATGTGATGAGTTGGATATGATGGTTTGAAACTGGCAAAGTAAGTCCAGTGGTGATTGATGAATTGATAGACTGGCGGGAGTCCAGTAATGATATAAAACCTGGCAAAGTAAGCCCAGTGATGTTTTGATAAAACCTGGCAAAGTAAGCCCAGTGATATTTTGATAAAACCTGACGGTTGGTCAGTGATATTTTGCGATGATAAAACCTGGCAAAGTAAGCCCAGTGATGTTTTGATAAAACCTGGCAAAGTAAGCCCAGTGATATTTTGATAAAACCTGACGGTTGGTCAGTGATATTTTGCGATGATAAAACCTGGCAAAGTAAGCCCAGTGATGTTTTGATAAAACCTGGCAAAGTAAGCCCAGTGATATTTTGATAAAACCTGACGGTTGGTCAGTGATATTTTGCGATGATAAAACCTGGCAGGTGGTCCAGCGATGTTTTGTGATGAGATTGAAACTGGCAAAGTAAGCCCAGTGATGAGTTAAATCTAGCGGGAGTTCAGTGATGAATTGAAACTGGCAAAGTAAGCCCAGTGATGATTGTGAAGTGGTATATAAGATAAGCGAACCCTAGTCATGATTCAGGCATGATAAGCTTACCCCTTGTTGTAGTTATTGGGGTGCACACTCAGTATATAACTTAGGTGTATCTGCGACAGCAAAGGGAAGTGACCTCATGGGACCGAGCATGGCTAGCGGTTAGGGAGGAAAGATCCCGCGGAGGAGATCTTAGATTACACGTCAAGTTAATGGATAGTAATAAACCGATTTATGTGGATCAAACTCTGTTCTACTTGTTCGCATTACTATTATCCTATTGTTTGCTAGCTGTAAAGTAAGAGGGGTAGTTGGGTTGGATTATTCTACTGGGTGATTTTATCACTCACGGGTACGTCTGTATCCTGGCAAATCGTTTGCTTCGGCGATCAATTTGCCAGCGAGTGCAGGATTCAATGGTGGAGCAGTTTTAAGACAGGAGGAAAGCCAAGAGCGAAGATCGAGAATGCTTGGAATCGTATCAAGATTAGAGTCAGCTCTGGAGTCAATGTATTTTGAATCACTAAATCTATCTTGAGTTTGTAATATCTAAACTTTACTTTAGGAAATTATATTTATTTAGCAAATTTTCTTAAGAAAATTATTTTATTCTACTCCCGAAAAGGCGGGGCGTTACACTTCCCAAGATCAAATCTAAAGGACTAAATCTAGACATGCAAGCCTAGAACTAGACTTTGATCTTTCAAGAAAGCTTGGCTAATTGAATTAAAAAAATGAGATATGGAGAGAGAGAGAGAGAGAGGGGGCCGGCCTTGAAAAGGGAGAGGGAGAGCCTTGCCTATAAATAGCAAGCTCACTCCAAGCTTGAACTCACACCTTCACTCATTACTCCAACTTCTCTCTAGAAATTCTAAGTGTTCTTAGTTCAAAAGTTCAAGTTTTCTTGAGTTTCTTAAAAGTTCTAGAGAGTAACCACCAAACTACTTTCAAAACCACCACTAGATCTTTAAAGTAGCTTAGTTTAATTAGTAGGTTGTTTCTAGGAAGAGAAAGGTCTATCTCTCTTCCTTTCAAAGCAATCCGGAGCCGTTACGCCGCCGATTCGCAAAACCGACAACCGAATCCCCGTAGCCGACCACCGCCAAGAAGTAAGGTAGGAATCCTAGTCCATTAACTTTATGTATAGTAGAGAATCATATGTTGGAGAATAGAATGTCTTTAGTTCAAGTAGAAGTATCTTTGATAATTCTTTCTAGAGTAAATAAGGTTATCTTTTGTTAAAATGTTTGAAATGCATGAAATTTATGTTCGCTAATGGTAATTTTAGCATGCTAAGTAGTATGGAGTTGGATGATCTTGTTAGATTAATTTTAAGATTTTGTTGAATGCTTGTTTATGTGGAAAGTCATACCGTGGAGTCTATGCATGAAAACGAGACACCTAAACTAAGAAAGTTAGAGACATGACACCTAGGGTGTGGTTAACGAGGAAAAAAAATGTGTTTTCGAGGAAGGAAATATTTTTGAAACTACATAATGACCATTTCGTGGGCATTATGTGAGATGTGTGTGTGAGTGTGTGCCAATGGGAACCCGGGACGACGGAATCATTGTGAAGATACTCGAGAGCCCGGAACGGCGGATCCGAGGTTGGGTGTGTAACTTGGTTATCCATGGAGAGGAGCCAATGAAATTGTTTTATGTGCCAATGGGAACCCGGGACGGCGGAACCATTGTGAGGATACTTGGGAGCCCGGAACGGCAGAACCAAGGTTGGGTGAGTTAAAAAGAAATTTTGGAAAAAGAAAAGTGGAAATAACGACACGGTCCACGATGAGTCAGAAAAATCGGAAAACCATGAACACCAACGTTAGTTTGAATAAGAAATATAGATTTGATTAACTGTTTTGTCAATATGCATGATCTATGTAGAATCGTTGTTATTATGATCTTTTGTTCATAAGTTAAGGGTTAGTAAGTAGGGTTATACTATTGAACCTTCGTAGCTCATGGTGTTACCTTTTGGTGACCTTGACATATTATATGGGTGGCGACGCCGATATAATGTGTCAGATTTTATAGATGACAAGGGCAAACTCTTCACTTTGGAGGCGTTCGGAGCTGAAAAACTCGCTAGGATGGGGGAACAAGCGGAGCAGTAGTTAAGAACCTTAATTTTCTATTTTGTGTTTAAAATACTCTTACGAGAGTTATGTTGTAATAATGAGCAGTGACTCTCGTTAAGTTTTTTTTAATAAATTGTCCATTTAACGTACCTAAAATTAGGGGAGTTACAATGATGTAAATCCTAAGATATAAAGAAGTGTTAGACGCAATAATTGGTGTAACTCTTCTACTGTCTTCATTCTATATACGGCGAATGCTAGCCATGGATGTAGTCAACTACGCAGTTAGAAAATTATGTAAAAATCCTTTCTTGTATTTTCTATGATTTTCACACTCCATTTTTTTTTTTTGTAATCACTCCATTTTTTATTTTCTTGTGATGTGAATTCATAATATTGTCATTTCAAGTGTGAAAGAGTATAGTATACAAATGAAAGATTAATGTTATAAATTCGCATGACAAGAGCAAAAAATGTGTTTATAAAAAAGAGAGTGAAAATCAATTACCAGAGAATATTATGAAAGCGAGCAATGTCATGGGTCTCCCACAGAAGCACCACTATCAACTGTAAATTCGCAAAAAAGAAAAAAAGAGAGAAGGTATTATTATAAAAAAGGGAGTAAAAATTAATTATCAGAGAAAATTATGAAAACGACCAAATATGTTATGGGTCTCCTACAGGAGGACTGGGGGAAGCTGCTGTGCAGCTTCGTGCTGCACAGCGTGCTGCGCACCCGCCGGCGGATCTTGCCGGCATCGGTCCGGCGATCGGAGATGTTTAACGCGTCCATTTTTTTCAAGTTATATGTGTTCGGATGAGACACTTAAAAATATTTGATCGAGCTGATTTTTGGCGCACACGTAAAACTCGACGAGCTCTACGCGTTGAACGTCTCCGATCGCCGGACCGATGCCTACAAGGTCTGCCGGCGGGTGCGCAGCACGCTGTGCAGCACGAAGCTGCACAGCAGCTTCCCCCAGTCCCCTACAGGACCACCACTGTCAAATGTCATGAGTCTTGGCTTCTTGTATTAATTTCTCTGACAGGCTTTCGATCAAACTTCCACTCAAATCCATGTCCTCGGACACAAAAAAAAAGAAAAAGAAAAGAAAAGAAAAGAAAATTGATGATCCGTTCAACTACAACATAGCGGCCCACCATTTGTCAGGCGGTTAAGGTTTTGGAAATAAGGAAGATTGAGAAGTAAGAGATGGATACGAGATATGAAGATTGAGAAGTAAGAGATGGATACGAGATATGAATGGAACTTAGTTAAGAAGGCGGTTTGTTTGGTTTTCTAAGAATGAAGAGATTAGTTTATACATGGTTTATTTGGTAGTTGACATGAGTGGATAAGAGTGGTAGACAATGAAAAAAATGCAACAAATTACTTAGTTGCCCTTACGTAATTTGTTCATTTTTTTTTTTTCTTTTTTGTCTATTCAATTTTAAGTAAGTATGTTTTCAGAATATAGAGTATTAGATAATTAATATTTCTTTGCTTTACATTCTCAATATTCAGACTATAATAAATTATGAATATACTGTAATTAACAATTTGATGGAGCTTCACAGATAAGCAGCAAATTAAGTGAAAATTAACTGAAATCTTCGAAACTAGGGTTTCAAACTTCCAACAAAAAAGAATCTAAACAAATAGCAAAATCAGAACACCATCGCTGCAGTCTAGATCAATCGTAAAAGAGAATGTATCCCTTCTGGTTTCGATCGTCACTCCAAGTATTGCGCAAGATGGATCCATCGATTCCTTACGATTTGAATCTCCTACACTCTAGTGCTTAAGGAGTAAGCAGGGTTGGGTTTGGGAGAGAGAGAGTCGCGACTTAGAAGAGAAGCAAAGATGCAGTTGGTACAATGATGTCAAGCATTTGCTGTTTGGGGGCCAAGGGGTGTACCAGGACGACAGGGGTGAGGGTGGGCTTCCAAGAGTCATGGTGCAAACAAACCCTGGATATGGATGGGTCCAGGATTAGGTTATCCGGATTACGCCATATTTAGGACCTAAACTTCTAGGAGTCGAGACAATGCAAATTTTGTTCTTTTGTAAAGATTTTTTTCCACATACTGTGACCTCACAAAATTACCTCTGCATTTTTTTTCCTGCAAAGCAACATTTATACCCACCACCATCATACCAGCGAAATTTTATGAGTTTGTACCCATATATCAACCCTGAAACATTAAGTTGTCCGCGTTTGTAAAGTCATCACAAGTCTGTCTTAGTAATAATCCGATTCATCAACTTTTAGACTCGCGTATACAAACCGATAAAAGATATATAATTCACATAGGGATTAAAAATAGCAACATATCATTGAAATAGGCCCCGCACGTACGACTGCGCACAATCCACAAAATACCAACCATATGACCAAACATTAGTATCCACACATCCACTCTCCCCCTTGAACGATTCCTCACCACAAGTACAGAGGGGGACTACCATATTTTATGGTCCCCTAGCTCAAATCACTCCCATGCTTATTTCCATTGTCTCCCCTTTGTCAAACACAATCCCATCTGACACCAAGATGCAGAGAGAGAGATCAAAGTAACATAACAACAAACTCTTAAGTTCTTACAAAGTTCAACTTGCCTCATCTCCAAGACTGGAACTAAACAGCACAACTGCAGCCCCACTAGCTATGCACAAAAACTGATCATATATACACAAAACGCAGATTATATGCACACAATATTCTCAGCTCAGAGCACACTTAAGCAGAAGAAGGGAACGTTTTTGCCGCTTGATGATGAGAAAATTAGGAGTCTCTCAAATATCAGACGTCGTAAGGAGGACGAGAGCTTCCGGGTCCAAGCCTATTTGCTTTCTCGTAAACATCTGATAATGACCTCCTCCGAAACCGACTTGCCTCTCCCCCTCCTAATAATATCATGCACAAGAAAATCTATGTTAGAAATGAAGAAAGGATTCACACACCAACTCAAAACATTTCTTACTGTATGATTCATATCTACATCCAAACAGATAGAATGAAAGACGAGCCAGCAGAAGATATCTATTATCTATAAACACTTCTCAAGAAAGGAATTGGTGTTTAATGAATTCGACAACTAAAAACGAAACATAAAGGAGCGACATCCAAATGAAATCCTAGCTGTGTGTGCGAGCGCAGAGAGCCAACTTCAACTCTATGGTAGCTAGTTTATTACATTCATATATTCTATTAATCTATGCTAAGAGCATCCAACTTTGAACCAATTGGCAAAAGGGGGAAGGTTGCCTAACTCATATACCAACTTCGCAGTTCATAATTAGCTCATCTGAAAAAACTCGTACACCCCTCCATGTGTAACTCCGATCAACAAATGGAGAGATAAACAAAAGACAGATAACACTGGGATCACAATGCAACAAATTAAGTACACTTATGTAAGGCATAAACAATGAGATAATCAACGAGAAGTTTTCAAATTCTAGCTGTGATACCATGTTAAAGCATCCAACTTAAATTTAATTATGTTAAAGCATCCAACTTAAATTTAATTGGTAATGATTGGAGAGTCCGTCTAGACTCGTATAGGAGGTTTGAAGGTTGTAATTAGCCAATGTGGAATAAGGTCTAACAACGAAATCTTTGATAAACCTATTTAACCTGTAGAGAAGGAATTAGCATCCTGAAAACCAGAAACTAATTGGGTTTCAACTTATCACAAAAAGGTGTGTGTATGTCTAGATCTTAGATTGCGTATGTGTATGCCTAAACGACTATGTATTAGGAGCAGAATTTTATACATGGCCCCATTTTATTCTTCTTTATAGAGTAGTATCTTTTTTGCTAATAATGACGTCCAGTGATTCTCATCTCTCTTTTTTCCTAATGATGACGTCCAGCGATTCTACCAATCATCCTGTATAGGTGTATAAATTTGGGTAGGTAGACCCAATTTCAAGCAACAATTCTGTGGACAAAGAAATCGGTCTTCAAAAGAGCAAGAATTGCTTCAAATTATAAAATTTTGGTAGGTAAGAAGACCCAATCCTAAGAAAATCTGGCCATTCATCCGCTTTCAGTGACCTAATTGGTTTATGTGTAATTCTAAATTCAAGGTTCCTTATCTGTGTTTGTTTCCTTTGTTTGCCCATATATTTCTACTCTACACTATTCTCTAGTAATACATTTACTGGTTCTACAGTTTGCACATCATATGCGCAAGTGGAGCGTGAACAAGTACTTGTATATGATTATTCCAAGCGGATCTATGATTCACCATTACGGAGTGATAAATTTTACAATTGGAGGGTGAACAAGTACCATGCAAGTGGAGCGTGAACAATTACTAGTATATATGATTATTCAAAGTAGACCTACTACTCATTCGTAGAAGTATGATGTCAACAACACATGATACTCCGGAATTATCCAATAATTACTCAACTTTGGATCCATATACTAATCATCGCATTAGAGAATAATTGACCTAACCCCAATAATATCCGCTTCCCAATATCTTAACAGTGTGACAGAAACACTACACTATTACTAAGGCAAGCAAACATAGACTCCGTATATACAAATGAAAAGTCATACCACACGTATACGGATGATTGAAAACGGATCTATAATTCATTTACAGTAGTACCATGTCAACAATATCACATAATACTACTCAGGGGTTACCTAATAATTAGTCAACTTGCAGACACCCAAATAATTGTAGATTCATATGCGCACTAATCATCATTTGGAGAATAATTGACCTAACCCCAATAATATCTGCGTGTCCCCTTGTCTTGACAATGACAGAAATGCTACACTATTAGTAAAAATACTAAAAACATAAACTATACTAATTCCAAGTCATACCACGTGTATAGACACTGACAATACTAATCCACATACGTGTCAATATCTGTCTAGGCTAACAAAAGTACAAATTGAGTAATGACTTCCACCAAACATTTGGCCTTGCACTATCCGTCGATAAATTGACATCATCATCAAATGACCAAACTACCCTTCTACCATTACCAATGGATGTTTCTAAGGTCCACTTTTCCTAAGGAGACACAATAAACCTTTTAATACACCGGAAATGATATGAACACCGAACATGGATATATTCCCTCTTTATAATTGTATCGAATGATTTCGAACACAACTGTATTTGAATTTGTATTGACATATTTGTGTGCGTGACATTATGCCTTCGTAGACTACAGAGCCAAAAAAGGACGATCATGCTTACCGGCGAAAGGAGATACCGGTGGAGTAGACCCCGCCGGAGAAACTGGTGGCGAGCCATTCTCCGTCGGAGGTTTCACTATCATGATCCGCCGAGTAACCTTCAACGCTTCCTCCGTGCTTCCACTGTCCGATTCTGCTCAACAAAACAAATCAAACGGTCAACAATTAACAATCTCTTGCCACACTTATAGAATTCCAACCAATCACGTGCATCCATTCTTTGCATCCACTTATATAAACTTTTCACGATCGCTTATAAATTCACACATTTGTCAAATATTCGATCACGAATTACGAGAGTTATATAAATTCACTCATTTGTTCAAATATTCGATCACCAATTGCGAGAGTTCATTAGTTCAAACGCGATCGTAGCAAATCGGGCGTAAGACAGCGACAGGGGCGTACCCTTGCCGGGATTTGATCGGAAGCCGAACGTCGGGTGTTTACGGAGTTTCCCGAGGCCGCTTTCCGGCCGGGGGCCAGCAACGGTGTCGTCCCAGAGCTTGTCGAGTAAACTCATGGCGCACGATAGCGAGTTGCCGTCTCGTCGACGGGGAGTGACTCAGCACCAGGGACAGTCCCTAATCAATTGAGTGGGGCGAGATATTTATCGACGGAGTGGGCGTTAAATGTCGAACGTTTCTCAGAGGATGGGAGAGATTTGAGCCGTTGGATGGGGTCAGTTGGATCTGAAGTAATAAGGACGGTCGATCTAGGAGCACGTAAAGATAAGATCGGCAATGATAGGGGATTGACGACTCCGAGATCTAGTGCTATGTGACACGTGTCGGTTTTAGCGATGTTTGATGGGTGTCAAGTTACCGGTCACTGTAATCGGACAGTCTAAATTGCCCCTTCTTTCTCCAACTATGTTTAACATTGGGCTTCACATTGTTAGAAATTACATTGCTAGCCGAAGAATTTTCTGCCCTAGCCGGCTAGCCGCCTGTGATGGGACTCGGATCCCGGTTGTTCGGCTAAATAAGTTGAATGGCTTATTTTTTATATTTTTATTCAAATTTTTTTCGTATTTGTTACATTTTTGTTAATTTTTTGAAAATTATTGCTTCGTCATGACAAGATGAATTTAAAAAGTAAAAAATTACGATCGAAACTTAATTTTTTTAAATAAAGATAAAAATAAGCCAATTAGCCAATTTTTTCGTCTTTATTAAAAAAATTAGATTTTGATCGTAAATTTTTACTTTTTAGATTCCTCTTATCATGAATAAACAATAATCTCCAAAAATTGACAAAAAACTAACAAATGCAAAAAAAAAAATAAATAAGGAAAAAAAAATAAGCCAACTGGCTTATTTAGCCAAAAAACGGATGTCCAACCAACTTGTGCACATCTCGATTAATTTCGGAGCTCTAAAATTAAAGATAGGTCAACCCTCCAGTAGTGTACCTGTTTGAAATGATTGGCCTCGGTGAAATTCGAAATGCGACATCATGAAGAACAAATAACTCACTTAGTATGGTTGGTTCATTACTCTTTCTTCGAAGGGAGAGATCTTACATTCGAGTCGTCGTGGAGAAGGTGCTCAACTCCCATTGTAACAACTAACAACTAACACCTAGCATGCTATCATCGAACAAAAACATAAAAAGAAGGACAAACAATTATTTGATTTTTCATACTCACTTGGTCAAACCCGTTCATTCTACCCTATAACGGGAGCACAAGAAGACCTAGGGGTGTTTTGTAAATGCCTTTGTCGATATACGATTGGGTTGATTTTTTATCAGGACCTTAAAAAAATATCTTAGAAAAAATGAACGGCTTCAATCATATTTGTGAGACCTGATACGGGTCCAAAAGCCATATGTACGCGAGATATGTACTCACAGGGCCGACCCTAGAATGAAGTCGAAGGTGCTGTCGTCTTATGTCTCCGAAATTTCAACGAAAACTAGGGCTTCGTTTTTCATATAACAAGTTTATATTGTATATAACAAAGTTTTCACGTTTTAGTACATTATGAGATCTGGCAGAGTTGGTATGTGCATTCTTAGACTGGGTTCTATTAACTGAATAAGTACTCTACTTATTTTTTGAATTAGAGATGATGTATTAGCGAAACGGAGCCTTATTTATTTCATCCATACTTGAGGTTGAAATCCCAGGAGCCGTCTTTTTGCATACTATTTTTTTCTTATTTTCTTGTTTGATCCAGGGGTAGATAATGACTCTTGCCCCTCTTATATTATAAAATAATTATGCTTTAGTAGTTGTAGATGCTATTTAAGATCAATGTTCAAATCTTTTGCACACTATAAATATTTTGATAAGTTTATATTTTTGTTTTGTTTTTTTTATTTTAATTCTACTTTTAACTTTAATATCAGATTCACAAATAAAAGCACTATTGAATAAAAATAAGTTATTTTCAATCAACAAACTTTGATAAAAAAATATTTTAACATAAATAATTCAATCTTTTGTTGTTAAAAATGATATTCGTTCAATTAAAATTAATAATATGATTAGTTTGAGAAAAAGCTGAGAAGTACTTTGTTATGTTTGATTTATATTTTCTAATGCTATAAAAAATTTATTTTACGAAACTAAAATAACATGTTTAATCATTTTACCTTATATTAGTCAACTACATGGAACCTTTTTTTGTTAAAAGTACCAAGGCCCCATTTTAAAAACTGCTTTAAGTCTCTAAATTATCAAGGGTGGCCCTATGTACTCATAGCAGCTCTGATTATGTCAAGACTGCCGGTAATAACAATGATGTGGAACATTAATATTACTCCCTCCGTCCATTTTTTAGAGTCCGGTATTCCATTTTGGGCTGTCCCTTAATAAGTATCCATTTTGTAAAGTTAGTGGGTAAAAATTGGTGCATTGTCTATTTTGTCCCTAAAAGTAGATTCCATTTTGAAAAGTTAGTGAGTAAAAGTGTAATGATGATAGGTAAATAGGGAAAGTGGAGGAAAAAGTTGATGTGAAAGGTATAATGATGATATCTTTTTAATAAGTTGAAATTACAAAGCAGGACTTTTAAAAAGAGACGAAGGGAGTATTAGTAAAACATAATACTTCTTGTAGCTAGGTGGTTAGTAAAACATAATACTTCTTGTAGCTAGGTTGTTAAGTGCTTGGGTATCGTTCAAAGGGTTGCAGATTCAAATCTTAGCACTAATTTTTTATTTGAAATAAAAAACCCTATTGTAATTATATTGAGGCTGTCATTAATAGTATGGAGCTTTTAACCGGCAGTATTAAAAATGCCATTAATAGCATTTTCCTCTCCAAATGGTTGAATAGACGGCGGTAATCTTGCCGCCGCAAAGATTGCCCATAATGATTTTACCACGGTTGTCATGCCTTTAACGCTGGCGCTGGTAATGTTGTTTTGGCGGAGTGCAATCATGCGTATGATAAACATCATATATGTGTTGCTTTCACTTTGCTTTCCCCCCCCCCCCCCTCTCTCTTTAGACACGATTAGGGTTTCATTCGAGTGGTGGGAACTCCCCGTCTCTTACTCCATCTCCCCCCCCCCCCCCCCCCCCACACACACACACACCCCTTTCCTTTTTTCCTCTTTCTCCTCTACCTTCTCTCATTCTCTGCTCAAACTCGTCTGCAATCTGCTTTGAGCTTCCGTTTGGTAAAAGCAAGGGTTTAGTTGAGCTCTGGTGAGGGTAGTCTCCATCGATGAGTCAATGACGAAGAGCTTATGCTGAGCCGTTTTGTGAGAACCCAACTTTGTGGTTGTCCCAGATCGGTGGGAGAATTAAAACGAATGTAAAAATATAAGGAAAACCCAAGTAACTACTGCTTTACTTGAGGTTAACCTTTTGAGTTATGTGGTTAGGCGAATGGTTAGCAGGTCAGTTGGTGCGGGTCCTAACAGTTAGTATCAGAGTACAACCCTGGTCTACATGGTGGGGGCCACCTCTAGAATTTGGTACAAGCACATTGATTGTATTGTACAGAATTAAGTGCCACACTATGACCACCAGTGGATGGTTGCTGCGCCAATGCAACAAGGATGTTGCATCATACGGTGGGGAGACTGTGAGAACCCAACTTTGTGGTTGTCCCACATCGACGGGAGAATTAAAAGGAATGTAAAAGTATAAGGAAAACCCAAGCAGCTACTATATAATTTGAGGTTAATCTTTTGAGTCATGTAGTTAGAATAAGGGTTTAGCAGGTCAGCTGGAATGGGTCGTTACGCGTCTCTCTTCCCTGTCTTCCCCAGATATGATATGCTAAGGTGATGGCGTGGTTTTAATAAGGTGAGGTAGGAGGGTAGAGGTTTCAATTAGTTTTCAGGCTAGGTTTGTGTAAGAACCCTTATTTTTCGCATATTATTTAAAAGTTTTATAAATGTTAGAAATTGAGGAAAATATGAGATTTATTGAGTTTATTTGATTTGGGGTTAATGTGTTAGAATTGCTATTTAAGGGAGTGCAAGTGTGATTTGTGTGGGTGCTAGTATATAAGTGTAGGTGTGTGTAGGAGAACAAAATTCTCCCATGTCTCTCTTTCTCTTCTCCCGATCTCTCTCTCGGCTCTCCCTCGTCTCTCCCTCGTCTCTCTCAATCTCTTCCTTTCTCACTCAAAACTCCAACCCTCATTCAAAACCCATGGCAAATAACCTTCAATCCTTCATCCATTCATGTTGTTGAGCTTGAAATTTCGTGGGTTTTGATCAGAGGAGGAGATTCGGTAGATTTTGAAGTTTTCGGAGTCTAGGGCTTGCTCAAATCGCGTGGGTTTCGATCCTTGACATGAGGTAGGGATTTCTTACTATTGTTATGAGTTTATGTGATGATTATGTGCCTAAATCGTGCTTTAGTTGGTTGGAATTTGACCTTGTGCTCATTCTTGGTTTTCTGCAAAATCGCCCGCTGTATTGCATTGGTACCGATACCACTTTTTTGAGGTACCGGTACCTTTGATATCGATACCTAATTTTTGAGGTACCAATACCTTGATTCTGATTGCTCACTGGATTGGCTTGGTACCGATACCTACTTTTTGAGGTATGGGTACCAATGACTCAGAAACTATTTTTGAATTTTGTTGATCATTCGTTGATTGTATTGGCTCCTGATCACTTTTAACACTCTCCAATCACATTCTAATCATCTCTAAACTCAATTACTCCGGTTTCAATGATTCGTTGATTGTTCTAATCCTTTCGATACTTGTTAAAGGTAATCTTAGTACCGTCATAAATGGAAAATGAACCGTAAGGGTGTTTAGGTGTACCGTAGGTTATATGAGGCGTTGTGGTGAGTGTGATGGGTAGTCGTAAGTTTGGCTAGTGATCCGAAAGGTAATTTAGTAACACGTATCCTTGTGATTTCATCTCGTTGATCACTCTACACTCCTTGAGCTCTCGTTTTATGAGATTCTAGTAAAGAGGCTAGTGGTTAGCGAGTCGTAAAGTTACTTATGAGTTCAGTATCCTATGTAGGTTATGGTGATATACTTAATGGAAATGCGTGTGCTTATCTATTTGTTGGTGTATGTGACGATTGATGGTTTGTAGCATAATGAGATATGAATGACTGTTTGAGGTTACGGACACAACGAAAACTTGACACCACGGGTATCACCACGAGGTGGTGAGACGACCGGAATTGACACTACGGGTATCACCATGGACATTCGGTGAGACGACCGGAATCACGCAAATGAATGGGTATTACCATGGACATTCGGTGAGATGACCGGAAACGAGCGATACATGTGAAAACCATGGATGTTATGATATGAGATTATCGGAAAAAAGAAAGAAAGATTGGTTTTTACTAAATTGGATTGTTCGAAAGGGAAAAGGATTTTTCTATTAAAAATCCTCCGGCTATTCTTAAGCGAATTAACGGTTTCCAGTATTCGTGCACAGAATCAACGGACTTCGGCTATTCAAACTTGAATCAGCGGAGCTTGACCACTATAGGTCACATATTTCTATACATTGCATCTATTTGGGAAAACAAAAGAGTTTTTGATGACAGATGAGAATGAGGAAAGAGATTTGTTGATGAATCGAGGTATGTGAAAGATTGTGAAATGAGAATGAATGTGGAAACACACATGATGTGATGAATCGATGAAAAAAAACCAAATATTCATTATGTGTGATTGATATGAGAATGTTAGTGGCTTTGGTAAGGCATGTGAGATGATAGGTGTTGTATATAGGATTGTCTAGAATCTTTTGGTCATAGATAGTCATATAAACCTTGGGCTTATCTGTCTACATTCATTCACTTTAGATGCACAACTCGGCACATTTTCTTATAACTTGCGTATAGATTTCTCTACTAGGTTAGTGTAGCTCAACCTATCATTTTCAGGTATATTGCAGGTCACTGTCGTAGAGTGCTTGGAATGCATGTTGATGTCATTGTTTAAAGCTATTTTTCGGAAGCACTTGACTATTTTTTTGTAAACTAAATTACATGGTATTGTATTTTCTATTGTGGAACTCTGTAATTTATTGGGCAAGTTTGTGGAATTGGGGACTGAATTATCTTTTGAGCTATTAATTGTAACTCCTGTGAGGATTTAAATTCTCAAATATTATAATTATTTATGTTTAAAATCGAGGGTGTGACAGTTTGTGCCCTCTTTTCCCCGGTTGGGTTTCCCTCAGTCTGGTGGGTGTTTTGATGGTAGGTACTAAGTTTTCTGTTGCTTTGTTAGTTTTGTTTGGTGTTCGGTACTTGGATTTACCGTCATGCTCGCCGTGGTCCCATGGGATGGGCTTTGCTGGTGTTTTGCTTTCCCGGGACTAGCACTTGCCGTGTTAGCGAGGGCATGCCCTGCCCAGGAGTGGCACCCTTCGCTCGTGGCCGCGAGAGACTGCTGACTTAGTCGGCGTTCTTGCGCTATGAGCAGGCTGGTGATGCTTTTAGTGAGTAGATCTAAGGGGATATTGAAGATTGCATCCCATTATCACTGCCTGTGGTTTGAGCTGGGTTCTTATTTGGGTACTCTACTTCCATGTCGACGATGGACCCTATGTTGGCACCTCGTGCTGGTCTGCTTCGGTAATATACGCATCGTAGAGTCTGTTAGCCTAAGTGCTTTGAATAGTCGCTCGTGTCGTAAATTTTGATAGTTTTGGTTCACTCCACATTGTATAATGTAATCTTCGCCTTTGGGCTTATGAATGAAATGTGCTCTTGCTCAAAAAAGAAGATAAACATTACATTGATCGGGACAAAGGATTTTGGAACTTGTTTTCAAAATTATGCTAGTCGTTAATTTTATTTTTGTAAAGAAATGCATGTCGCTACCAAAGTCCAATCAGTGCAAACTTTTTCCGTACGAAAAATGTCCAACGACGAGCCGAATAAACTTAAATGGTACAAATGAACGTCAAATTGGGCTTGAAATATTATGTCACGTTTCGTTTTGTCTATCAAAATAGTAAATACAAAAGCCACAACTTAAGAGTAAATACAACAGCAAATGTGTTTTTCCTTCAAAAGTTTCCAAACTTTCAATTCTAATTTTCTATATTGTTGATTTTTTTTAGTTTTGGGGTGTGGGGGGTGGTGGTGGTTGTGGTGGTTTGGGTGTGTGTGAAAGTGAGAGAGAGAAAGAGAGGGGCCGGAACGTGGGAGAGGGAGAGACTCGGGGGTTGAATATGAAGAAAAATTTATTGGGGGTGAAGAAGTGGGAGAGAGAAAGAGAGGGGCCGGAATGTGGGAGAGGGAAGGAGAGAGAGACTCGGTGGTTGAATATGGAGAAAAATTTATTTTGTGGGGGGGGGGGGGGGGGGGGGGGGGGGGAGGAGTGGGAGAGGGAGAGGGAGAGAGGAGTTGGAACATGGGAGGGGGAGAGAGAGAGACTCGGGGGTTGGATATGGAGGAAAATTTATTCTATGCTTTTGTAGGAGTACCGTCACATGGTACTCCAAATTCATTTTTCACCACACATATGTCTTTCAGTATATAAAATGAGACTAATGATAACATGCATCAAACACAAGTCCGAAAAAGCATTAACCTATCTTTTCTATCACTAGCGTTGTACCCGTTTGATACACAGGGTTGAAAAAAATCAATGTGATTTTTAATTCTGTGCATTAAACGGGCACAGACGCTAGTTTGAAAATAATTGAAGAGTAGCTATCTCTAGAGTCTAGACCACCCGTCACGTAAAGAGTAGCTTTAAATTTTTGGTCCCATTTGGAAATAAGGCATGTAACGTTACATATGTTGGATCTGGTCCCATTATTTTTCAGGGACTAGAAATTATAATTAGAATTTTGAGATATTCAACTAGCGAAAATGCAATCTCAATCAGGGAATAGTCCCTGAAAATAGGAATTTTGTGAGTTTTTTTACCTATTCAAAGGGCCACTTGGCAGCCATCTGGGGAATTCGGTTTTCAATCAACGTCTACAATCAATTTGAGCTCAAAGGAAGTAGTTTGAAGATATGGTACGCGTGTTGCATTCTCAAGACCTTATATGTTGTTTTTCAAGGTCTTTATCGCAATAAATTGGGGAAAAAAGGGCAGGCCCAAAGCTCTCGCCTCATTATTTCAATACCAGTTTTTACAACTTCTTAGTATTTACTTTCTAGCACTTTTCTTTTCTCGAAAGACTTGCAATTCCGATATTACTAAGTCCTTGTTCTTTCTTTTTCTTGTACTCTTCCACTTTATTCACGGTAATACAAGTGGCTACGTTTGTTTTTTTGTTATTCACTAAATATTAAGTCCTTCACGAGTAAGGCAAATCCGAATCGGAGGTTTGAGTTGTGTGTGTTTATAAGGTCCACTCAAATTTCACCTAGTCAGCAATTGCCTAGGTATTTGGGTGAGTGAAATTACCCTTATGTCCCTCATTTAAAAAAAAAAAACTTTCACATTATTTCCAAGAAGGTTGTGGAGAAGTCAAATTAAGGTAAATCGTGATTTTCTATCCGTTTAGAGTCTAGACCATGTGACAAGCTTGGCACGCTCGTATCGCTCGCACACAATGTTCTCTGACCGCATGACACGTTTGTTACTTTTTTGGAGCAAACAGATACTCCATAATCTCCATTTCAGAGTGGCTTTTCCTACGGAGAGCACTCAGAACCACATGTTCCATCATTTTCGAAAGTAAGAAATATAGTTTTGATTAGGGCTACTCGTGGTTCGGTTCGGTTTAGATTCTTAGGAATTTGAGGACCGAACTGCTAGTCAGGGTTTTTATAAAATGAAATGTGTCCGGACCAAAAGTCATTCGGTCCGGTTCTAATCCAATCCGTGACTCGAGGATCGGTTACGATTTTATCCACAGATTTTAGCAAAAATAAAGCTCAAGCATATATCCCACACTAAAAGGGAAGAAGGTTACACTCAGAATTAAGTTTAACACCACCAGAAAGTACTTGTTTCATAAACTACCAAAGACCTACTTTAAAATTTAAATTTAAAAGAGTTTAAACACTAGTAGATTGTATCATTATAGTACATAACATAAAAACTGAAAAAGAAACGAACTACTAAAACTGAATTAGGGTTACGGGTTACCCATAACTTATAAAAGAACTACTATTTACCCCCTATATGTTAAGATAAAATACTAAAATTTTTGTAGAAAAAAAAGGTTTAACATTACTAACAATTAATTATATAAATACACACATATATATATATATTTATTATTTATATAAAATAAATATCTCATGGTCCAGTTTAGTTAATCCATAGTTTCATAATGAAAATCTATGGACCAAACCGCGAGTCACGGTTTTTTGATTTTTTCAATCCGTGTCCAGACCATTAATCTACGGACAAAATTCAAAAAATATGGATTGGTTCGATCCAGACTGATTTCATGGTTCACCAGTTTTTTTGAGCAGCCCTAGTTTTGCTCAATCATATTGTTGTTTAAAATTTTACAAACCAAAGAAAAGGCAAAAAGGAAACCGAAAATGGGTCTTTGAACAGCCAATATTTAAATAAAAAATCTCTAAATTCCTTCTTTCCTCTTCGTCAGATGTTAGTAGTAGTATTTAAGAAACAATGATAGTGATGGAATGAAGCTTCAATGGCGTAGACAAAAGGGTGGTTGTGTGGCACGAATGCATGGACTTTAATTGTTGGAGGCTCTTACATACTTTATGAGCACACAAAATAAACAGTAAATCAATCTAAGAAAAACATATAATAGGCAGGTAGATTAAATTTTCGAAAGTGGAGATCGTTATAAGAACGTCAAAGTATCTCTTAAATATTACTCTTCTTGTATTTTTAGTGGCAAAATAGCAACTGCACTAGCAAAATTAATCTTTCCCATTCATAATAGACGTTTTTTTTTTAATACCTAGTATAAAAGTCCCAATAAAATTAGGAGGCCCTTAATATTTGATAAATTGTGGAAGCCCAAGGCGCAAGCCTTCCCTCAGAGACGGGTCTCAGAAAGAGTGCAGAACATCATATTTGTTACTCTGTTTTTTCTCTAAAAATCTCCTTAGATGCTCTTGAGCAGTGGAGTCTGGTCTTTTCTCCTTGAGAAAAAAACAAAGGCGTGATCATCAAAGAAGATTTTCCAATTGCTGCACAGTTTATATGAATAAATCAATTTAAGAGGAGATTTATATATTTGAAGAAACTAGCAAGAGATTAGCTTCCAAGATACTACTGTACTATTTTTTTTGGATAATAGAAAAAAGCATACTTTTTTGAGACAATTATTTTTCACAGAAATCCCAATCACTCCACTAGTCCGAGACCATAATGTCATAAATCACTACTAGTAGTTTGCTATCCACCTCAGAAAACCATAAAAATAGGGATATTTTAATTGGATGAGACAAAAACCTTATGTGGCGGGTGTTATTATTTCAAAAACTCTAAAAGAGTTTATGAAAAATAAAAAAAAAGTAGAAACTTGTTACCAAACAAGTTTTCTTTATTAGTTCTTAAAAGAGTAAAACCAAAAACTAAAAACAAAAAAGTTTCCAAACGTTCCCTTTACCAAACGCCCCCTAAAGAATTGTCATTCCATTTATTTGCCACACCAAAATTATTAGTGTTATTCCAAGATTCATTATTGTCACACCGAAAATTACTATTGGCACTCCAAAAACTACTATTGCCACTCCAAAAACTACTAGTTCCACTCCAAAAACTACCATTGCCACTCCGTTTCATTGCGGATGAGAATGGCTATTCGTATGCACAACCAAACTTGGGAATGTAAATGATATTCCAATCTCATTTTCTTCGATTCCATTCCATTGTCAATTCCATCCTATCGAACCAAACATACTCTAAAACCAAAAACTTCTTGACATAGAAAACCAACACCAAAAACCCCTTTAAGCATGGACACCAAAACATAGGAGGCTAAAATTTCAAAGAAAGAGAAACATAATTCTGTCTATCAAAAATCTCTCCCTCCTCCATCTCTGCATATTTTTCCAGACTTTCTCCCTATCATCAATTTCCTCGTCTTCCAATTTAACCAATTTTCTCAAATTAAGTTCCTCTTCCTTCTGAATTTATTCATAAATATCTTGGTCCTACGTCATTCGTTTTTTTTTTTTTTCCTACGTGGCCTAGCTTTGAAACTACTATGAAAGAAGGAAATGGGGCGAAGTAATATACCCGTTGATTTTGGAATTTTGGATTTGGATTTATAGGTAATGAGTATAGAGAGAAATAGGGTAATGATTGGAAATATAGGTAATGATTGGAGAGAGATAGAGAGAAAAATGAGAATAATGATTGGAGAGAAATAAGATAATTATTAGAATCCAAAATCCAAAACCCCAAAACGAACGAGGTAATGTCTTGTTTGGATGAAGATTTGAAAGCTTTTGAGTTTGGTTTTTGGGATAATGAGTAGAGAGAACTTTAGGGTAATAATTAGAGATAGAAGTGATGAGTAGAGAGAGAAATAAAAATAATAATTGATGATAAGGATAATGAATAGAGAGATAAATGAGAGTAATGATTGAAAGTAGGAGTAATCGGTATTTTTGGAGTTGATATATATTGTTTTCAAAAAGCCATCCAAACAAGGCGTAAACCTCCCTCATGAACTGGAGTACAACGACCCAACCATCGGGGGGGACTGAGCTCCCGTCCAGTTTTAGGTACGTACCTTCCAGTTCAGTCAAGTTTCGGCAAGGGCCTACAACAATAATTGGAATCATTCACCTTTTAGAGTTCGTCGGAAACATTAACCACATTAAAAATCATGTTGATCGGATACCCTTTGATAGGATTTTTAAGTGCATTATGCGTAAGATAAATGTGTTACAGGGTTGCAATTTAGTGTCACTCACCTCTTTTTTTCACAAGATTTATTCATTTCAAAATTATATCAAACGGTATCCGATTAACGTGATTTTTTGACGTGACTAATGTTCTTGGTGAGCTCTAAAATTAAAGTGAATGGTTTTGACTTTTGATTATTGTTGTGAACTAAAAAAAAGCCCACAAATAATCAAAACTGGACCAATTTGGATGGTACCAGACTGGACAGCAGCTCGAGAAATTATTCGTTGCCCCTGGGGCAACACGTCATATTGGACAGGTGTTGCCCCACACCAATTAAAATCTTCCTTGTGTCATTATTCTGACACATCAACTCCTCTCAATGACCAAACACCCAAGACAAACAGAAAAGTAACAGCGTTAACATCTACGCAGTTACCCTGTCTTGTCAATTTTGATGTCTTTGTTAGGCCTTGTTCCAGAACACCTTCTTAAAAAATAAGTACTTATTTCATATTTTCAAACTTAAAAATAATGTAAATGAAAAATAATTTTTCAATTTTTTTCCCACCGTATTAAAGATCTCAATAAGATCTATCAAACAAAATCCATATTGATAGGAAAATTATTTACGTAAGCACATGATTTTTTAACTTGAAATTACCTTCTTAAAAAAGTGACATTTAATAGAAATAGGGACCCATTAAAGTTTTATTATGATCTGATGGCAATGTCTACACAAAATCATAAAACTTTTAAAAGGCATTTTTATTTTTAACATGTCATTGATTTATAAGTATAAACTAATCACTTAATTGAAGGATCCGAACAGTTCATTTTGTAGGACTTCTTAAAAAGTTTAAGCTTTAAAAAATTATCTTCATCGAATATTTTTAGGTATCGAAAGAAACAAATTTTTGATAAATACTTTTTGTATTTATTGATATATAATTAAAATGATTATTTCAGTAAGTACCTTATTTTTAAGCTTAAAAGTTGAACGTAATCTCGTAGAGAACTAACTTCACAGGATGAAGGGAGTATTTTTTATTTGGTATTTGTTATCTTTTTCAATTTTTTAAATTATTTTTTGTCATAATTTGGAAGTAATCATTAGTATCAATGAGATGATTTAGAAAAGTATAAAAATATGGACTAAAACTAAAAAAACTTCATATAATGCGATAACAAAAGCAATTGTTTTTTACTTTTTCGTATCTACTGAACTTCTTTTTTTCTTCGGATCATAATATTTATTTTGTAGACACGAGAGACAATTGATTAATTCATACAAAATAACATGATGAATAACAAAAATAAAAATAAAAAATACCAAAATGTTGGGAGAATGGGTATTTAATCTTGGAGGAGTCATTTTCACACTTCCTTTTTTGATATCCACTCCTTTTGTGTTTTTTAACTTGTCATTGAAAAAGCGTGTATTTTTGTTTTGCTAAAAAAGAATAAAGAAAGTGTGGATGTAAAAATGAAGAGTTTGAAAACTATTTCCCTTTTCTTTGGTCCTGTTTACACTTGATAAAGAAAACTTGATGAGTGCTAACAAAAATTAAGGGGGTGTTTCTGGTAGTGAATAAATTTTGAGAAAAAAATTATAACAATCAAGTTGTTAGGTGTTTTCAATAGTAAATAAGTTGTAGATGTATTTGTAAGTAGAATTATTGTAGTGAAAAAAGTTATTGTTGACAAGTTGTTAGTTACCATAAATGAAATGATAAAATGCCAAACTTATTAATTTATGTGAACAATATTATGCTAAAAATGTCTACGTTTTTTTCACAAATGGCCCCGTTCCAGTTTCTTTGTACTTTTTGAAAAGAAAGGTAATTTCAAGCTCAAAAATTATGTGTTTACACAAATAATTTTCCTTCTAATATGGATCTTGTGTTGATAGATTTCATTGAGATCTTTTAAACGGTGCGAAAAAAATCAAAAAATTACTTTTCATTTTCATTATATTTGATCTTGAAATTACCTTCTTTTTTTAAAAAAAAAGATTTAAAAAGAAAGTGAAACGACACCTTACTACCGGAATCATGGCCTAAAAGTGACTGAAAATGAAAAGCGGAGAGAGAACAGCAAGGACATCAAAATTAATAAGACAAGTGTAGGTGGATGTTAACGCCATTGGTTTGCCGTTTGTCTCGGGTATTTGGCCATTGAGAATTGTTGATGTGTCAGAATAATGACACAACACATATTTTAATTGGTGTGGGACAACACCTGTTCAAAATGATGTGTTGATCCAAGGGAAACGGATAATTTCTCCTATTCTGACGGCCTTCCAAGATAAGAAGAGACACATACCCTTTCAGATCTTGAGATTCATTATGACTCTCTCTAAAATATGCTGAACTAACCCCACCCAAATCATTATATGTCGGAGCAAAGTCGGATTTGAGATTCAAGGCGAATTTATGAGAAAAAAAATATTCATAAGAGGAAGGAAAAAAAAGGCAGACTTAAATCATGTTGTACCTCTTAGATGAAGGAACTAAGTTTTTAAACAGGCTAGCAAACTTATTTGTTATATAAGTGCTTGTGGGGGTTCGAATTGTTAGGACCTAGGCCGCGTGAGGGATAGGCTCCTTCCTCTTCTCCTTTCGTCTTCAGACCTGCAACAAGTCACTAAGGCTATGGAAGCCTAGTGACCCTCCGACGATCAAGTCAGATCTCAGGGGTGGAATTTAGATCTAGGGTTAGGGAAGAGCGGCATACCTTTCATAGTGTGCATCCCTTGGTATTTATGGACCTAGGTTTACTTGGCCTCCAAGCCAACGCGTGGAGATCACGCTCGGATAACCGCTTCGGATGATGTCATTCATGACGTAGGGAACAGAAACGGTTACGGAGCACATGACCTGATCAAATGATTATTATATTAATGGATTTGCCTTGGGGTCCACCTCATTATAACTGCCTGCCTTCTTGCATTGGTCTGTACTGGCGCCGAAGCCCACCACCGGGCACGGTACCGAAGCATGGGTTGAGAGAAACGAAACTCCCTGGTTCACCGGATGAGACCAACGAGACACTGGCTCGTACACACGGCTCGGTTACCGACATGGTAACCGGAGCCACCACAGTGCTAAATTAAATATATATTACATATTAGGCTATACCTATCTGGAGCTCCAATTTTGATCCGAAATTCGGGGGCTTAAATCCGCCGCCTTGCTCATCTCGACTCAGAGCCAGCCCTGTGTCGGAGTTAAATATTACTCTCTCCGTCCCAATTTAATTATTCTTTTTTTGAGTTTGTGCCATTTTCTAAATGATTATATTTTTTAATTTATAAAACTTTATGTGAATAATATCCTTATTTTTGTAGTAAATTGATAAAGCATGGTTCAATAATGTCCTTGTTTTGCATCCTGAATGCAAGCTGATGAATACGGTGTGTGTATCTCACTTTTCAATTATGTTTCATTAGAGAGAGATACTTTACAACAGTGGTGGATGGGTGACCGTCTAAAAGTGTTTTGGACGGCTGCGATGCACCTCCGTAAAAACTTCTTTACGGTACGCTCCATAAAGAAAATTTTCTCGATTCATTTTCATTTTTTGGTAACTTATGTGTTCGGATTAGTTTACGTGCACCTTGACTAATCATGAGGGTCCTATCCCACCCAATTAAAGCTGAAGCAAAACTCTGTATGAACTCGTCACAAAAGAGTTGATAACACCTGGGGGAGTTTCAAACTTGAGACTTTAGAATGAAGTAAAATCCCTTAATTTCAGGGCATTGACTACTAGGCGACTAGGTTTTATGGTTTATTATCTTGATCTATGGAAGATTGGGCTTTTCCACTACTCCATCCGTCCCTTTTTTTGTGTCCAGTATTCCATTTTGGGCTATCCCTTAATAAGTGTCCATTTTGTAAAGTTAGGGGGGTAAAAGTTGGTGCATTGTCTATTTTGTCCTTAAAAGTAGATTTCATTTTGAAAAGTTAGTGAGTAAAAGTGTAATGATGATGGGTAAGTAGGGAAAGTGAAGGAAAAAGTTGATGTGAAAGGTGTAATGATGATGTATTTTTAATAAGTTGGAATTACGAAGCAGGACATTTAAAAAGGGACGGAGGGAGTATAATTTTTGGACTACAAATTATTACATTTTGTCATGTTGTTCACATTAACCTACAATTTTTTCCTTTTCATTTTCCTCTCAATTTTTTTTCCGTCTGTTTTTCTCTTTCACCACCCATATACCATCTACAATTTACAGGTTAATTGGAACAACTTGACATTTTTGAACAACAAGAAGTTGTTTATAACTTATTAGCTATCAAAAACGCCCCCATTTGATTTTCCTAAGTCCCTCATCTTCTCTTATCGGTTCTCCAGGTGACCTTATTAAAGCATCCACAGTGGTATAATCAAAACTAAAAGGTTGCTAAGATTAACAATATTTACTCAAAAAGAGCTCACGTTAAAATAACTAAACTTCGTAACATCTTAGCAATTCATCAAATTTTGGCCATTGTATAATTAAAACTAGCAACTTTTTACCAATAATCAAATTTAGTTGTCCCCACATTTTCTTAATTAAGTACATCATCATTACACAAAAACCTTCTCTCTTCCATTTTCAACATGTTTCAAAGAAAAATAATTTTAAAAACAGTTTTTATTTTTTTGCAAAAAAAAATTTCAAAATTATTTTTCCCAAAACTGTTTTTTTTTTTTTTTTTTTGCAAAATCATTTTATTTCAAAATCATTTTTTTATTAAAACTTTTTTTTTTCAAAAAATAATCTTTTGAAAGAAAATTTTTTGAACTTTTTCCGGAATACGTTTTTTAAAAATCAAAGTTCTCAAAAAACTATTTTCTCCTTTTCTAATAACCTGTTTTTATTGGTTTGAAAAATATTTTTAAAAAATTGTTTTCTATGTCACAATTTCTAGATTTTTATAAGTTGAAAAAGTGATGTGACAAGTTTTGGTTATTCAATTTTGATTGTATCATTGTGGATATCTACATTGCTAATTTTAACAATCCCTTAAATGGATAACCAAAAGATAATGTGGTAACTTTTGATTATTCTACTGTGGATGCTCTTAGCTATAGATCTAGAGCGAATAAATTATTCTTTTACTTTTTATTTGTAAACTATTTGCGCGAATAATTTGTTTAAATCCAGACCGTCGATTAATGAGACGAATGGCGAGAAAACCTCTTTTTATGAACCCACGGTGAAAAAGGCAACCCATTTGTATTAAGCTTCTCATAGATTGATCTGCGCTGCTAATTTTGCCACTCCCTTTTTTGTTAACGCCACTCTCCTACAAGTGTATTTTTGGTGCAAAAATACACTTGCAGAGAAGTGGCATTAACAAAATAGGGAGTGACAAAATCATTTTCCTTGATCTATCCTCATATACAGTACAAAAATACACTTGCAGAGGAGTGACATTAACAAAAGAAGAAGTGCCAAAATCATTTCCCTTGATATATCCTCATATACAGTAGAACCATTGGCCTGTGACTCTTATCCAGAACCATACAATGGCTGGTCTTGGGCAAATGCAAACTGAATCAATCCCAAAGGTTTATCTGTGTGATAACTCGAGTCCCAGTGTACTGGTAGGGGAAATAAAAAAAAGTCGACCCCCAGTAACAAGCGCTCCAGCAAACAGATTATGGTGGGATTATAGTAAAATTACTACTCCCTCCGCCCCTTTTTGAAAGTCCCGTATTTCATTTTTTGTTATCTCTTAATAAGTGTTTATTTTGTAAAATTAGTGGGTAAAATTTGGTATATTTTTCATTTTGCCCATAAAAGTATATTCCATTTTAAAAAGTTAGTGAACAAAAGTATAATGATAATATCTCCATAGAAGGTAGATAGGGAAAATTATACTAACTTTTTAAGAGCATCCACAATGTAATAATCAAAATCAAAACATTGCTAAAGTTAACAATGTGTGCTTAAAAAAGTGCTCACATTGTAATAATCAAAGTTAACAACATCCTAACCAATAATCAAATTTGGGCATTTGAATAATCAAAATTAACAATGTGAGACTTCATATTGCTAACTTTAGCAACCCTCTAAATGAATAATCAAATGCTGACGTGGCAAATTTTGATTATTCACTTTTGATTGTTACATTGCGGATGCTCTAACAAGTTAGATTTACGTGATGTGACTCTTGAATTTCAAGAGATGGAGGGAGTATTTGATTTCGAAGAGTTTTGCAAATACCAACTAGTATGAACCCCCATCCTTGTGTTCACCTCTGCACTCCTCAAAATGTTTGATCCTATTTTTTGAGAACGCAGGTATCCAGGCCAAGCTTAAAAAGTGTTTGATCCTATTGAGACCACCCCTGTTAACTTAATATTTGCCCGATGGAAGATTACATGTTAGTAATGCTACCCTCAAGTGGGGCAGGGGCGGAGCCAAAATTGAACATTTTAGATATTGGGCTTATTGTTTATGTTATTTTCTGTGTTTCCAACCAAATCAATGTACTCCCCTAAAAAAATTAAATGCTTGTTTCATGGCGGTAAATAACAAATTGCTACTTTGTTTGACATGTTTAGTTTATCTAGCTCATTTTCTAGCTTTTTAATGAAAAAGTCGAACAATCAATTACAGAACCGAATGAATGATTAATGGTTGAACAATAATTTGGAGGTATGCATAGAGCAAAATATTTCTTTATGGGATTACAAACGAAGCAATCATGCAGAACTTTCAAGACATGAAAACTTGTCCATGTCAATTGTAAAAAAATTTACCAACAAATATTTAGACTTTTGCGCTTATGTTTACAAGCTTGTGCGCCTAATGGAGAACGTTTGAATTTTTTGTGCTTAGGATTTCTTTATTGTATTTTACTGTAAATATTTTTAAGTTTATTGTAAAGAGTTGCCCCTTTGAGTGAAATTTCTAGCTTTGTCACAGGGCAAAAGCCTCTGATGTCCTTGCCACTTCAAAAAAAAAAAAAAACAGTCAAAAACATGAACAAGATGAAATCTACAAGGGTTCTACTCCCGTTTACATCCACAACCACAAAAATGAGAAACAATCCGCTGCAGTATTGCTGCAAGGGAAAACATTTCCACTTACATATCCGACAAGTGTTTAATTGCTGAGGTTATACCAGTTTGATACCAGCTCTTGACAAGGAATCAACCACAGCTTTCACCTTACCGTGTGTCACGGGGCTGTTTTTCGCCTAGAAATTTACCCGTGATGGCACCAAGTACGCCAGCACTTGGTCTCGGCCAAATTAGTGTTTACTCACACACCCGACAAGTTTGAACGTCTAGAAACACACACAAGAGTTACGGGAACCGTCCCAACCTTTATTAAGCACCAACTTACAAAGGAAACACTCTAGTGCCTAGACAGAACATCCCTCCGCCTTAGGCTATGAAAATGCCTTGCCTAAATAGGCTTACAATCATAAAAACGTGGCCACTAAGTACATGAGATCATGGGGCCAACCCATTATCTTGCAGTTGACACCCCCAACTGCCCTAGGGCTGTGCTGGCTTTGCCAGAATTTGCCAGCACATTGAATTCTGAAACTGCCTGGCTGTAACTGCCGATAACTGCCCGTTTCTGCCTTTGACACCTGTCCCATGCTGCCAGCATCATAAGCAGCCCGTTTCCTGCCTTGAACACCTGTCCCATGCTCCCAGCAACATGTGCAGAATGCTGTTAACCGTCAATAACCGTTTTGCCCGGGCCAACTCAAGGCTGCCTCCTTTTTGCCCGAGCCAACTCAAGGCTGCCTGGCCAATCTCGTGATCCAACCCCAGCTTCCCAATACTTAGCCGTTTTCCTCGATTGCCTTGTCCCACAAGCCTGCTTCCCGTTTAGCATCCCTGCCTCGATATCATCGGGCCTTCACGTGCATCACGACTGCCACTTGTCTAAGGGACCAGTGCCGACACCAACCGACACCATTGGGTCACCTTGTAAAGACATGCCTGCCTCATGCCTTTGTTTCCACCAGTTGGCTAGGGTGCAAGGTGCCACCGCTAGCCAAGCTTAGCAAGCCTTGACTCTCAAGGTGCTAACACCGTGATACTTCTGATCTCTCTTTAATAAAACAGAAACAGCCGGGATATCCGCGAACAGAAGGCGCTCTCCCAGAATCTTGCTGATCTTTTCGGCGGCAGAGACGTCCCTAAAGGAATCCATGGATGACCTCAGTGCCTTTTCCTGCGAGCTCGCAGCAGAAGCTACCGTCGCAGTTGGTGAGTGGATCACTTGCGCCATTACGTACTTGCGCCATTACGTACTTGTTTGTGAAGTGCATTTTCAACACATAAGGTTTAAGAAACATTGTGATTCTATCTGGTCTGACCGGTGGAGGGATAACCATTTGTGTTCTGCACAGTATCAACGTCAACATTAATGTTGGAAGGTTTAAAAGCTCAATTTGTATCCAATAT
Organism: Rhododendron mucronatum var. ripense; assembly: GCA_019656295.1. Lineage (NCBI taxonomy): Eukaryota > Viridiplantae > Streptophyta > Magnoliopsida > Ericales > Ericaceae > Rhododendron > Rhododendron mucronatum. The sequence continues at coordinate 270,549 of BPLT01000018.1, forward strand.
CAAATGGAAAGCATCAAAATTGTAAGGTTTTCTCATTCTAAAATTCGGATAGCAGCCAGTGGAGTACCCTACAAATCATTAATAGTACCAGTGTGAACCGTAGAAGTCCGGCCCCCAGGGGCCATCTTTTATCTGCACCTAAGGAACCATAAAATCAGCAGCAAGGTAGAAGTAATGGCATTGACGCCAATACTAAACAAAATATTCCAGTCCATTATTTATAGCAATCAATGTATGTAGAGTCCCTTAATAGACCCATCCACACAAAACATCAAGATGAATACATGACTAACCTAATGCTCTTCCTAATCGATACCCAAATCGATAACTTGAAAATATATACTATCCATTACACAAATAAATATCCTCTTGGACAAATAAGAAAAGCCCATGGGGTGATCTGTCTTGTTCCCTCCATAATGCAAAGGTCAATTTATAAACTAGAATAGCGTGATGGAGTAATTAATACCATATCGGTACCATGACTTGCAAATTGAGGCTAATATGGTTGACTTGAGAAATGATTTCTAAAACAGATAAAGCTTGCTGATCTAGGATAGAAACAAATACACTCACCAAATTTGGAGCCTCATTTGATGAATCCCACAGCATTGGATAAAAGGTACCCTTTTTTCTTGCATTCAGTTGCAACGCAGCAGTATTTTTTTTTGATCCGCAACAACGCAGCAGTATGCCATTCATATTATATCACACTTCCATTTCCAGACATGAGTGTACAAATGTGTTCTCCACTAAATCCCAATCTTTTTACGCTTGCTTGAGTGCAAAACTTAATCTATTCTGTAGTGCAAGTGCTAGAAATCTACAAATTGCATTGATTACACAATTTGGTAGTAAAGTGCTATGCATCACTGACACTCCTAGAGATCGTTGTATCCATGTCACACACTCCGGGGACACGCCACACGATATGCTATTAAATATAGATATTTTAAAGGGCGGCAGTGTTTTAATGGCTCACGGCGCTCCGAGGTGCAATGGTCCCCTGAAGCATTGGTGCATGGTGCGCGCCACATCAAAGCGAGGCACAATTTATTATAACAAGTAGAATTCTAATATAGGCAAAACATTCAACACAGGCAAACACTATTAACTTTCAAATGTCATAAAACAAACCATTTCAAACACTGAAAACAAAGCAAGAAGAAGAAGAATTTACCTGGAAACAGAGCAGAGGAGAGCAGATTGATTTCTAGGGCTAACGTTTAGTTCCTCTCTACATTGAAGGAAATTATCCAGTGCATTTATGCATAATAGATCAATGGTTGACCTGGATTTTGGTCTAATCTAAACAAAGATGGCTGAAAAATCCTTCAGGTGTGCGCCCCGCCTGGAGGCACGCACCATGCGTGCCTCGCCACGCCTCGCGTGCCTTGCCACGTTGTGACGGCGCGCGAGGCGCACTCCGGAAAATGTTTATAGCTTCAAAAGTATTGGGCTAAAAGTGTAATATAAAACATATGCAAGTGTGCATAGGCATACACCATCGGTAGATAATGCATTTGATAGGAATCCTGACCTCAATATTTAGTGTTCACATAACTAAGAATATGGTTTACACAGTCCCACGCTCACATACAGAGAGATGGAGGCCCAGGGACTAGCTAATCAGATAACAACTGTTAGAGCTTGTCTCACACTGGTTAATAATCACCTCCAAAACTTGTATATGAGCCGGGTGGTCTCTCCACTCATTGTCAATTGGTTTTGAATTGGATGTTTTAGCATGATATCAGAGCCTCCGAAAATCTAGCACAAACAAAGGGAAAAACCTACAAAAATGGCTCCGAAAATCTAGCACGAACAAAGGGTTGCCTTTGAAAATCTAGCTTTGACACCATGTTAAAGCAAAAATTCAAAACCAATTGGCAATAAATAACACCCAACAATTTTACTTAAGAATTTTCTAAGAACGAGGCCTAACCAAACGTCGACCTGATAATTCAAAAAACCCAATCAACTGGTACATATTCATCTGCCTGAGCTGGCTCTCGTAATCCAGGTCTCAATAAATGACTCAAACACAATAGAGTACGCTGACCAAATCCAGGTACAAGCTCACTGTGTCCAAAATAAGACCTCAACATCCTTGGGTGGGTATCCGTAGAGGATAAATACCACTCTTTGGCTTTGTTGAGGTTGTGCAGTACTTGTCTTGCGTTTTGAGCTAGGTAAAATAGCTACAAACCACATTTACCTACGCTGCTATGAGGCTGTGGATGTCGGTCCACCCAACGGGATCCAGTTGGTTGGGTTGTACCACCGCTAGTTGCTTTCAACCAGTACATCAAGATCCAGTTGGTGATCCGTATATTCCAGATCTATTGTTGACCCCTCCATGTGCGAGTCGGGGGTCGTATGTGTGGAACTGTTGGAATTTGTCCTACATTGGTTAATTATCACCTATAAAACTAGTATATGAGCCTCAGCGGCCTCTCCTCTCATTGTAAGGACCCGCAAATCCGTAGTGTTGTGCATGCATAAATATAGATATGTGTTATTCTTTATTTTTAAAATACATCATATGGGAATAATTTTTACACCATGATGTTTAATATATTATTTTGAGCATATGGTGAATTTTGAGTATTTTTCTAAGAACAAAACCCGATTAGCGTGACCCGAACATGACTTGATTTTGCACAGTCGGTCATAGTCCCAGCTACTTCTGCCAACCACTTTAGCAGCTATTCAATTCTTTTGTTTCCTTTGTCTGTCTCACTTCCTATGCATGTCAGACTAGTAGATTCATTTCTCCTGACGTCTCTCTCGCTCTTACCAAATAATTCTCTCCTGCTCTCCCTCTCAAGCACTCTCTTCTCTTGCTCTCTCCAATCAAGGGGAACAACCCTCCAGGTTTGCACCCATTTCACGCACTTCTCATCTTAGAGCAACCGAAGTATCCCCGACGTACCCAATGGTTCACATCGTTCATCCTTCCGCTTAATCTGCAGGAATTAAGGTAGAACTTTGAAAAACACGCCTTACTATCTTGTATGTGTGATTCTGTAAATTATAGGCCCGATGCATGATTTCATTAGTAAGGGTCATAGATGACACTTAATATGTTTAGTGCACAGACCGACCGTGAGACGGATCAATAGAACTAGAGAAAAACTCCTCTTGGCACCAAAAACGAGTAAAAACGCACTGTTCTTCGCGGCTGGCACTGTTCTTGTATTTCTGACCACTTCAAGGCCAAATTAGGAAAAATGTCCTTCGGCAAAGTTGTACGTCTTTGAATTCTCTACGATTTGCATATATGATTCACATAGAATGGATTGAAGCTGAAATACCAAAACTGCTCAAACTAAACATAACAGCTGTGAAACCTTTTCGCTGCACTCTGGCAGAAACTTTGGAAGTGCGTAGAAAACGATCGGACCTTTAGATCACTCCAAAATTTGACAGAACATTAGGTTAATGAGTTAGCTACGTCTGGACACTTGAACGGATCAATCCAACTGTTGGATCTTTGGGAATGTTAGTTTTAGTGGACTATGGCAGATTGCACTTCTTGATTTCGTTCGCATGTTAACCTCGTCTAAATTCAGATTCGGGCATGGCGTAAAACATAAAAGTTGTTCCTAAGCAACCTAAACTATCACTCTGTCAAAAGCTCATAGGTTCTGGATAAGAATTGTCATGTCTTTTTGTTAGACTCATAGATATTTGAAACCCGGCAATCTTAGCTAAACGTTAATTGAGATACTACTGTTAATGTCTACCCTTGGTGGCTTAGTAAACAACGTTTAAGCATGCAACTTGGAATTATTGTGGTTGTTATTGCTTAATAGAATATATTAAAAGTATGAGTAGAAATGTTGAGATCCAGTATGGAGATGGACCTATGAGTACTGCGGTAAATCTGGAAATATGGTTGAGGTGTTTGATGGATTAATCCGCAGTGGGTAGAACCCGGGGATGGGTTGATGCTGTGAGCCGTGTTGTGTCGTGAGCCATGTCGAAGGTGGCAGTTGGGATCATAGAGTACGGGAACACAATGAACAGGAGCATGGTGTACGGGAACATCCTAGGATCGATCACGTTAATAAGGCTCTACGTGTGTAATTACTTCTTCCGTTATTATTTCTTATGTGTGATTTTGTGGCTATGGAAATCATGCATACATTGGGGTGAGGGTAGTTTTGTATTGTTCTACTGGGTTTTCACAAAATCACGGTACTGCGTTACCCTGGTATTCAACGCTAGGTGCACGTGAGGATATGGAGTATTCTGAAGACATTCCTATAGCAGCTAAAGACGGGGCCGAGTTATCCGAGCCATGGCTGTACCAATAGATTAGTCATTGGCTCTGTGTCTTTAAGCACTTTATATTTGAAAGTTTGTAATAAATGCACTTTTCAACTTTATTTGGTAATGTAATATTTTAATTACGTCTGTAATAAACGGAACTATAATTTGTAATAAATAGCGTGACAATTTGTAATAAATGGGAATGTTATTTTTTTTTTTAAAAGTTCAAGTTCTTTTAAATCATTTTATTAACAAACCGAATTAAGGGCGTTACACTCATTCCCAATTGGTATTGAGTTGAATGCTTTAACAACCATTCAAACATAAGTCGACAACATGGTTAGTAAACCCTCCAGGAAATGCCAAAGGGACACAATGGCAATTAGTGTTGACTTTTCTTAATGCCAATCCCAAAACCAAACAGACAAGTTCTCAAAACAGGAAAACAAATAAAAATAAACTTGAAAGGGAACAGAACTACTTGAACCATGCGGAAAACAATGTACACTATATGGAAAAACAATTCAAAAAAAGATGCAAACATGGACACACGAATGATGTTTGTGTTTGATTCCAAAACAACCGAGATTGCAACAATATAGCAATTTATCTTTGAAGTCATATGAAACAGTCCTAACCTTGAAAAGTCCTATGTCCCATCAATTGGGTCCGGTTATTACAACCTTTTTTAAGCCACAATAACTATCTCATCTCAAGCAATGAAGAACCTAACTCAGTCCTACGTAACCACAATTGGACAGAGAAATGGTAGGACAAAAACATAATGCAGGGGGGTGTTGGTGTTGTGCATCATGCTCCATTAACTGTCATCGGTCAGCATCAAGATTTACCAAGTATGTTTGGAAAATCATCAAGGTGGTTCTATGAAAGTTCAATGGTCAAAACTGCCAAGAATAGTTTCTAGATTTTTAATATGTATTAAGAAAATGGTGAAGTCAAGGACTGAAGCACAGCTGTATTTTACCTTCAACCTCCAAAGTGAGATGTAGTAACGGGTACTAAGGTATATGACTCTCAATTGTTCAACGAAAACGACATCTCTATCAGAATTAGACATTATGCTAGTAGATCATATCAGAATCCCTTATTACACTGTTCCACTTCAAAACCGTCAATAACTCCTACAATCCTTCACGTAAGTACCCATTATAATGAAAATCAAAAAGTTTGACCCAGTTGGTTTGTGTTTTCTGATTGCTATCAAAAACCAAAACAAAACCAACAGAAAATTAACATGGTCTACTTTCTTTCTATTTTCCTCAGTCCTATCATTGATACTGTCACATAACATGTTTAGCCCTTTCAAACAATCAACACAAAACCACATAACAAAAGCAGAAAGCAGGCCAAAGAGAAAGAGAGAAGTCTACAACTCAAATGCACAATTAGGTCCATATCTATACACTTACATGTGATGTACATAGAACGACAGAGAGAACCGACGTAAATTGCCTTTCTAGTAGTTTGCGTTTCCACAATGTAGCCAAAGCCTACCAGTACTATATGGACATTCCATGGGCCACGTCTTAAGCAGAGTGATGGGCTACCCTCTAAGGCTAATATTGAAGGACTGCACTCTTTTAGTCCTAGATTAAAACTATTGGGCATGGTAGCCCATCACTCTTGTGAACAATATCAGTTCCTGCTCATTTTTAGTTTAGGTATTGAAACATACAACACCCCTAAACTTAAAAAGAAAAAACACAAGTTACCCTGACGATAATTAGTTAGTCACAGATACTTGAGGCATCCCAATGATAATACAAAAAATGGCACACTTCATGATGCTTAATGCCCTAGCACAATTGGACTTTTATAGCTAAAATTCCCTTTGCACCCATAAATTTCGATAACAGGTTTCGCTTATTTCCTAAAGTTTAAACTATGGAGTCATACGTTTCAAATTTGGTTTCTAAGCCTAGTGGTTAACGACCACTAAAGTTTAAAATTCAAAGAACATGTTAACACCACATAAGATTCTCTGACGTAATTGATCGCAAGTGAAACTCACATGGATCAACCATGAATCTCAACTGGAGCTCTCTTGTGTTTTTACTAGCCAAACACTCCCGGGACTTAGAGGTTGAATACAACGGAAACAAATAAGAATTTTCCTTCCGTACCTTGTGATTTCGAAGAGGTTGATCATTTCCTGGCAAAAGTGGGTTACAAGAACAGTATAATTCAATTTTTACAAATGTTCTAACAGTAGCCTAATTAGCCCTTTTACTCTCCAAAATTTATTTAGGAAGGAATTCAGAAAGAAAGTATAAGAAACATAAAAATCGGGTTTGGATAGAACCTATTGCCTTTTCTCACTCCTAGACATCAGGGAAGGAACAATGATACCCCTGAAAAAGACACGTGGGAGTCTGGGACCAACTCACTATGCGTAGCTATAGTGTGACCATGAGAAATATGGGGAGAAATTGAATTATGTGTAACATTGAAGAACAAAAAATATGGAAGACACACACACACACACTAAAGTCTAACTTTCTTAATTTGATTTGAAACCACTTTAAGAGCAGATCATATAATTTACATATCCATTTAAGAATGAACGGGAAGTGAATTATTGATCACTTCCGAAACAGGATTGTTAGAAAAAAAATCCTTTTTTAAAATTTTTTAAAACATCTATTTCATATTCAACAAAACAAACAGCAAACAAAAAGAAAGTTCAGAGCAGATATTTTAGCCACCAATATTTCAAACTACAAGTAAATTGTTTTCCACTCTTAGAATAGCCATTCTGAAATGATTTCAGAAAGCTATTTTTGCTACTTAACAGAGCTCAATCAACCTTGTTTGGACTGGCAAGTGGCAACAGACCAGAGATTTAAGCAACAAATGTTCAAATTGCAAGAAATCGTTTTTCCATTCCAACATCATTTCAAAAAGATTTTATTGATGATGAGAAAGTGTAAAAGAAGGGCCAAACCGCCAAAGGCAGCAGGAGGTAATTCAGGTCCAGTCTGAGCATCTGACTGCATTGGAAATTTAGTGTTTTCCTTTTTTTAACAAGGGAAATGATTTTCACACTCCCTTTTTTTATAAGTACACTCAACTTCTTGTTTTCTAGTGAAAAAATTACCCATATAAGCTTCACTAAAGCGCAAAAAATGTAGTGCATTTATCAAAAAAGGGAGTGTGGAAATCACTAGCCTTTCAACAATTGGACTTATAAATTGCCTATGGAGCATTCCAACCATGATGTCAAATTTGTCATGGCATGCAAAGTTGATAAAAATGGCATGTGAAACAATAATATTTCAGATCTTTTTTCTCTGATTGCTTAATTTCGTGTAATATACAATCCTGTCCCAAAATTTATAAAGGAAAATGAATTCTAGCAAAAAGTACTCAAATAGAAAATTTTGATTGGTTGGGATGTCAAATTCTCACATAAGCTTTCAAAAAAATAAATAAATTAAGAATTCCTAATTTTTGCATATGAGTTCAGAGATACTCTCAATATAGCAACTCCAAACAAGCTCTCCATTCATCGAAGCTTTGGCTACCAAATACCACTTGTTCACTACTACTGTCTAACTGATACATGCATGTCAAGTGATAGGCGCATAAATGTTCACGTATGCGCCCTCTAATTTATCCTTGCTATGTCCTTTAATATTGTTACTCATGACTTAATGCTTAATTTTTGTGTTGTAGGTGTTGCGAGGTTCTAACATTTTAATGGGCCTTAGGAATGCTCCTATTGTGCACGTGGTCTCGGCAGTACAATTGGGTGCAGAACAATACAAGTGTGTTTGATGGGCCAAGGGACTTTTCTATTTTGACTGATACTTGGACCAATTGAAAGGAAGCCCAAGCTATTCTCGGCAATGGGAATTAATTGCCCACAGCTTTGACTTATGGAATTAAACAAATAGGGTTACTGGGGATTAAGGAGGCGACGCATGCAAGGCACGACGGAAAAATATAAGTCGGCTACAGGGGTTATAAAAGGAGACGAGACCCGTGGGCGAGAGGGGCGGGGGTTATAGAGAGAGACTTGAACAGAGAGCTGCGCATAAATTCCAATACGTCAAAACCAACAATTGGTGTTCACGGCTTGGGCAACAGAGAAGCAATAAAGGGTTAAGGATTGGTTCATACTTACCAAAACTTTTATTCTCTTGCATGGAGTTTTATTGTTTCGTGATCATTTATATTTATTTCATGTCCGGCTAAATCTCTTTCCTAGGGGTAGATGAAACACGATCTCCGAGTAATATAGTTTATGTTTTGTTTGGAGTTTTTCTATTCGAACAATGGTCGTATGAATTAAGGATTATATTTCATTGGTAATTCTTTCCATTCAATCTATTGTGTTTGTTTTTCCGGAATTCAAGCACTTCGTACAACGGTTTTATTAGTTCGTAATAATTGGGTAAGATGGGCTATGCTCCGTTAGACGCGTCGTGCTATTAGACGATCCGTGCCATAGAGACGGGTCGTACTAGTAAGACGATTCGTGCTAGGCGGCGATATCCCATGCTATTCGGTGATTTGCGATTATCTTTAGGTGACACCCTGTGGGCCCGCGAACCCTAAGGTGTCCGGTTTGATTCGAATAGTTACCTCTGAGCATTAGTATAAACTATATTGCAAGGGATCGGGTGGATTCGAAACCCTAGGTCTTTTCTCTCATAAACTCTCTCTCACTTTTTATTGCTTTAATTTAATTTAGCTTTTAATACTTTCGAAATCCAACAACAAATCCTTTTCCGAATTAATTTAGAAATCGATTGAAACAACTGCAATTAGCCTTCGTAATCCCTGAGGACGATACTCGGAATACTTACCACTGTTCATTTGAGTAGTCGTAATTGTTTCATTTTATTAATTATTTTTGGTACGGAAACGACCCGATCATCAAGCCAGGCCCCCCTTCCACCCCATGCTTCTTTTATCTCGTCCTCTTCTTCAATATAACATGAACGACAAGAACAAACTCAAATTCTCTCTCTCTCTCTCTCTCTCTCTCTCTCTCTCTCTCAGATGATCTTTCGGAGATGCTATTCTGTTAGGATTATCGGAAATTTGATTATTCTGATTGTGAATTATTGCGGACATCTTAGATTTTTTTTGGAAACATGATAAACATTGTTTATCAAAATTTTCTTCCTAGCTACTTGATACTTGGAAGTAACCAGTGACTACAGTACCGAGTACCTTAAACAAAGTCACGAGTCCACGTAACCCGCGAGCGGTACTTCCCTAGGATAATTGCAATACTGCCATTTTGACTCTAGTACTTATACTGGTGGATCATTTATCGTGTTTAATAGTTGCCCCCAATGCCACAAATTTCTAGTTACACCACTATCCAAAGGATTCAGATTACTTGAACGGATCGTAAACCGACTCATGTACATATATTCTCATTCTAGCAGTTTGCTCAGGATTCAACCAGATGTTTGCCGTATATACAAAAGCTTCTGTATAAAGAAACAAAACGAACGCACGAATGGCAGCCCAGAAAATGCAAGTAATCAAAAGTAAAGTAAAATAAAAGGCCAATCCAGTTTTACAGACGCAACTAAAGAGAAATTAGTGAATGGATTCATTCGCCGCATATGTGGCAATCTAAGCAGTGGCAAACAGACAATTCTCTCAAGTCATAACTAGGAAGGGTAGAAATCATAGGGGAATGGGCAAAAAAAAAAAACACTGAAGATGAGTTCGAAACCCTAACCTTGTGATTGGTGGCGGTGCTGAATGCGGCCAACGGAAGTTAACACTGCGACACTCTTTGAAATCGCTAATCTTTGAGATTGCCTCTGTCGCGAAGAGAGAGATGACTGAGTTGGGGCAGGGGTGATATGGGAAAAATTCAAAATACACCCCAACCTATACACCCAAATTCAATTAGACTCCCAACCTTTTAAAAACTTCAATTTTACTCCCAACGTTATATTCCGTTAATCAAAATGCCCCCTTCCGTCCAAATTACTAACGGATTCCGTTAAAGGCTCCGTTAAATAGTATTCTGATCGAATTTTGATGATCCGAGCCGCTCAATGTGTTCAAAATGTGATTTTAAGGGTACCCATGAGAAATCAGAAAAAAATGATCGGGAAAGGCTTCATCTGAATAGTTTTTTATTAAACTATTCAATAAAAAACTGTTCAGATGAAGCCCTTCCCGGTCATTTTTTTTGTTGATTTCTTGCAAGTACCCTTAAAATCATGTTTTAAACACATTGAGCGGCTCGGATCATCAAAATTCGATTGGAAAAGGGGAGGTGTGGATCTATCCGGATTTTATTCAAGCACGGACGTCCAGATTTTGCTTCGGTCTGTACCTCCCCTTTTCCGATCGAATTTCGATGATCCGAGCCGCTCAATGTGATTAAAATGTGATTTTAAGGGTACTCGCGAAAAATCAGCCAAAAAAAATGATCGGAAGGGCTTCATCTGAACAGTTTTTTATTGAACCATTCAATAAAAAACTGTTTAGATGAAGCCCTTCCCGATCATTTTTTTTTGGCTGATTTCTTGCGAGTACCCTTAAAATCACGTTTTGAACACATTGAGCGGCTCGGATCATCGAAATTCGATCTGAATACTATTTAACGGAGCCTTTAACGGAATCCGTTAGTAATTTGGACGGAAGGGGGCATTTTGATTAACGGAATATAACGTTGGGAGTAAAATTGAAGTTTTTAAAAGGTTGAAAGTCTAATTGAATTTGGGTGTATAGGTTAGGGGGTATTTTGAATTTTTCCCGGGTGATAAATTAAATTCAAACTCATTAATCAACCTAAACACATTCACTAAAAAATGGATTCAACTCAGTCCATTTATTTGTTGGATCAGAGTCAAACTCATTTAACCTATTTATTAATTTAACTTAATTGAATTTTACCCATGAGTATAAAAAAAAAAAAAAAAAAACCATTTACTCAACACGTTTCTCATTGTCAACACGTGATTCTCTTTTTTTCCTTAGGAGCTGAGACATGGCCTTTCTTCTCCCTCAAACCACTCTCTCTCTCTCTCTCTCTCTCTCTCTCTCTCTCTCTCTCTCTCTCTCATGCCGGAATATAAGGATTTCACGCCGGAAGAACACAGAACATGTCTCTAGCTTCGATTCTCTGATCTCTATCTTTTGTACTGCACAAAACTTGTAAACTTGTTGCCGGAGTGTACAGAAATCCACCGAAGGTCATGGAGCGACTACACAGAACAGAGCACTGAGAAGCTTGTTGGCAGGAATATTAGCCATTGGTGTAGCTCAGTTAGCCTTAAGTGCGGGCAAAATTGCCGAGCCTATTATCATCGAAATCAGTATCTTTATCATTGGTACGTGATCGATCGTCCTTGTTTTTTCGAAACAAGAAATGATATGGTGATCACATTCGCACATTATTTTTGAGTATCGTTTGATGTGGCGTGGTACAACCATATCACCTGATCGTAGGTTTTAAATAGCACATGTCGTCATATATCACTTGATGGGCCCCGACAAAATACATGTTAACGATGTAATCATTTTTGGATATCATCTGATGTGTACGTAATACTAAAGAAAAAATCGTATGATTCCGCTAACAATATTGCTCTGTGTTTATACATGGATTTGAAGGGACTGTGACATCATTCATGAAGCAATGGCCATCACTTGTGCCATACGAGTACGGTACGGAATTAATAACTTTGAGTATGACGTTGCTGTCTGTCAATCCTTCCTTTAGACATCTAGTGCTTGGTTCAATATTATATTCTTTGTTATTTAGCTTTAGACTATGTATTTACCCTTATGCAAAGAAATGTTTCCTATTATAGTTTTGCAAAGGAAGTATAGAACAGATAAAAGCGATGGTAATATGGTAATTAAGTGTATAGGGGTAATTTGGTCTTTTTACTAGTAGAGGGAATGTATGGTAATTTTAGCGTACATTGGTATTTTAGTCATTTTAAATTTTAGTATTTAATTGGGCTAATGGGCGGGTCGAATTTTCTTTTTTAATAAATGGGTCAGGTTGGGTATGGATAATTAACCTCATAGTTAATGGGTCTAAATGAGTCAATAACACATTGGAGAATTTTTTCCAGGTCCACTATACCACTTTTCAAACCCCATAAGTCCACTTCTAAATTCTATAACCCCCGAAGTCCACTAACCTATTACTTAGGATATAATAACTCCGATTAGTCTAATATACCCCTGCTTTTTAAAAACGTTTTGTCCCGTTTTTTCAACTATTTAAAAAAATAAAAAATTGGTCTTAGGTCCACTATAAAGAACTTGTAACCTAGTTAGTCCACTTCTAATGTTTGTAACCCCTCTAGTCCACTAATATAGTTTGGTAAGGCCTTAAGTCCATTTTTTTTAAAAAAGAAATTATACCAAGACAAAAATATCCTCCTATATAACCAATCATAAGAGAGAAACCCTAGAGGGGTTATAAACAAATCTGGAGCACGCCTCTCTCTCTCTCTCTCTCTCTCAATTTGCAGAAACAAGCCGCCCAACCCGTCGGCTTCGACTCCCAGCGCTCCAACAAGATCAACTTCTTCTACGCCCCCACCGTTGATCCACCGCCTCGTTCAACGGTGCCAAGTTTTCTCCCGAGCACGAGGAGGTCACCGTGAAATACACCAACTGGGTAGGATAAAATGATACTTTAATTATGTAGTAGTAATTCCCAGTAATACTATTCTTAATTCTTATAGGAGATGAGAACAAAAACAATAGTCATAATAATAAGAAGAAGAGGAATATTGTTGTTCATCTCTGTCCCGGTTAAAGCCGCAATCGGAGTTGACTCATCAACGGCATCCCGGTTAAAGTCGGACCGGTGCTAGCTATTCCACCCCGAAAAACTCATCAGCGGCATCCCGCTCGACCCGCTTCTGAAATCCGACACCTTCGTGGATTTGGAGCTCACCGTCATCAACGAGGTTGGAGGTTTTTGAATAAGGTTTTTGAATAAATACATAAGGTTATATGTGTGCTTTTCTTAGGATTAGAGATCTGAAGTTTTTTGAATAAATATATAAGGTTATATTTGTGCTTTCATCAATCATTTATTGATTTGGTCCGCGCAGCGGCCTCCCCGACTTGCTTCTAATATATTTGAAGTTTTTTGAATAAATATATAAGGTTATATGTGTGTTTTTTTCTAAGGTTAGACATATAAGGTTGGAACAGGATATGTTTTTTGAAAAAAATATATAAGGTTATATGTGTGTTTTTTGTGTCACACAAAAAATATATTTTTGTGTGTTTTGTTATTTAATGTCATTTTTTAAAAATATTCTTATTTAGAGAGAGATATAATAATATATAACGTTATATTGTTATATATAACATTCTATTCTATATTAGAAATATTCTATGTTATTTAATAAAGAAAACATATAACGTTATATATGACCTTTTTGTACCGTGTAACGTTATATATGAGCTTTTATCATATATAACGGTATATACTCTGTTGTCGATCACTTATTGAATTGGTCCACGTAGTGACCTCTCCGACTTATACGTGAAAATATGTGATTTGAAACTCGGTTAGCGATATGGTTTGGTTATAGATGATTTTCTCTACTGAGACATATATGTTATATGTGACAATTTGCCCTTGGTGCCTAATTTTGTCCTGCAAAACTCCAAAACAAAGGAACTAATAACGTTATATATTCTCTTATTGAATTGGTCCGCGCAGCGACCTCTTAAAAATACATATGGACATATCCATATATGATTATATATGGTTATATGAGAATATTTGTGACCATATATACATGAGTTTGTATTGACATAAAAAATATATATTTCAATTTGCATAGAGAACATATAACGTTGTATATGAGATTTTGTCTTGTAAAACTAAAAAAAAAAGATGAATTAATAACGTTATATGTAAACTTATAACATTATCCATATATTATGAGAAACAAGCCGCCCAACCCGTCGGCTTCGACTCCCAGCGAACATATAACATTATCCATATATTATCAGAAGCAAGTCGAAGAGGCCGCTGCGCGGACCAATTCAATAAGTGATGGACAACGGAGCATATAACGTTATATGTGAACTTCTGTCATGTGTAATATGTGATTTTCCTAGGGTTAGACATATAATATTATATTTCGTTTTTGAGATATATTAATGTTATTTATGTTGTTTTGAATATGTATATATGTAGAGGTTATGGGAATGCTATTCGGAGGGAGAAAATCACAAATATTGAAGGATTCGATAAGGATTTTGATGAAGAAACGGTGAAAAATGAAGCTCGACCCCCTGTGGCCTCATCAACATTCAACTTAGGATTCAAGGCGAGACTGAAAATAAGGATAATAGTGGCATGATATTTGAACATATAATGTTATTTTTTGAGATATATAATATTGGTGGAAAGATATGATGTTGTTTTGAGAACGTATAATTTTATGTCATGTTTTGTGAGACTTAGAGCTACAGAAGCTCAGATATAATGTTATATATTCTGTTTTTTGTGAGATTTAGAACTATAGAAACTGACATATAATGTTATATGTTCTGTTCTATTTTTTTGTGAGATTCAGAGTTGCAGAAGCTCAAATATAATGTTATATGTTCTATTTTTTTTTTTGCGATATTTAGATATTCAAAAACTCACATATAATGTTATATATTTTGTATGGACCAGCGTATTAACATTAAAGACTAAAAACAAGAAAAACCAAAAAGAAATGTTGCATGTTAGAAAATTTTTGCCACACATATAATGTTGTATGTTAGGAAATTTTTATTACTCATATAACGTTAAAAAATCAATACAAGAAAAATAGGAAAAAACAAAAAGAGAAATTTGTCACATAAATAACGTTAAATGTTAAGTGTAGCGGGTTCAATAAAAAAAATTGAGAAAAATGAAAAAATTCGTTTTTTGTTACACATATAACGTTATATGTGGCGTGATGGCAGCGGCGACGGCAGCGGCGACGACAGCAGCGGTGGTGTAGCGGCGCTAGTGGTGGCGGCTTGATTGCAACAAAAATGAAAAAAAATGGAAAAAATATATTTTCATGTTAGCCAAACAAGGCCCTTGCTTCTTAGGTGGGTTATTTTTGTCATTAAAATTATGGTGGACTTAATGGGTTATGAAACTTAGAAGTGGACTAGATGAGTTTGAAAAGTGCTATAGTGGACTTATGAAAAATTCTCCCTAAAAAAAAACCCTATCCGAAAAATTCTCCCCCCATTACAAAACCCCTTCCCCTCTCCCCCTCTTTTCAAAACGAACCAGACTGAGAGGGAAAAAACCGAGACGGTTTGCTCTTCCATTCCTCGATCGCCTACCATTTGTCGTCGGCGTTCTTTGTCGTCGTCGTCAGACGATCTCCGTCGTCCACCAACAGTTGCGCTCGTTCACCAACAGTCGCCCTAGTCGCCGTTGTTCCCCTTCGTTTCGGTCGGACGCCATTGCGCTCGTCGCAGTTGTTCAACTTCGTTTCTCCATCGCTGTCAAATCCCCGTTGCAATTGTTCACCTTTGTTTCACATCCTCATCGCTATCAATCAATCTCCGATTTCGTTCGATTCATCTCCGTCATTCTGCATCCTCATCGCCGTCGAAACCCTTCAGTTCATCCCCATCGCCGTCAATCTCCTTCGTTTGCTTCGATCCATTCGGTATGTTTCTTAGAAAACTAAAAGTGAACTTTGGGTATATATGGTTATATATATTTGCTAGGTTGGTGTTTGGTAAAGTTAGGGTTTTGATTGTGTAACGGACATGGGTATGTGCTTATATCAATCTTTGATCTGGTATGGTATGGTTGAATTACGTTAGGGATTCGATTGATAGTATATATGGTTATATCAAAGTTGGTTATATACGAATTTTGTTATAGTTTGCGAATTTTGTTATAGCTATGTTTCTCCTCCTATATATGGTTATATGAATGGTTTGGCTAGGTTAAGTTAGGGTTTTGATTGTGAGTATATATAGTTATATCAAACTATGATCGGTTTCGTATTGGTTTAGTTAAGATAGGGTTTTGATTGCGAGTATATGTGGTTATTATATCAATCTTTGATCTGGTATGGTATGGTTGAATTAAGTTAGGGATTCGATTGATGGTATATATATGGTTATAGCAATGTTGGTTATATACGAATATTGTTAAAAGCTGCAGATGTAAACTGTGTGTGAATAGATGGTTCTGTGTGGTATGCTTTTTTAATATGGTTACATGGTGATATGCGAACGCAAATGGTTATATCTGATTATATGTTCTTAGAAAATCCCAAATAGGATAACATATAACATTTAGGGGTTGTTCTGGTCGCCATTTTTGTCTGTGAATATTTAGGGTTATATATCGAGGTCAGTCAAGCCACTGCGTTGACCATTTCAATAACGTAAAATAATTTGTTTTATTAGTTTTCTTGAATAGATTTCATAGATTTATTAGTTTTATTTATACGTATATCATGCCATGATTTACTTTACAAGATGAAGCAATACAAAGTTAGACTAGAAATGATTGCTCCATATGATCCAGTTTGCAAATATTATTGTATTGACAAATCTCCTAGGGATGAATGACTATCAGAGCAAACTATCAGAGCATTTTTTCTGGAGTAAGCTTTGCACCCGTTGATAACTATCAGAGCATTCTTTCTACGAGGTGGGGTTCACATTTTTTCTGAAGCAAGCTTTGCACCCGTTGATAACTATCAGATCAGTGTCGGTTCTACAATTGTTGCTCCTACCTTCTCATCAACAAGTTGCTGTTCATCATCTATTTGGCATGATACCAACAAAGACCATACTGTATTGAAGATAATTCATGTCATTCCTTCTACTGCTCCAAATAGTCAAGTGAAAGCAAAATCATCAACCATTGGCTTAGATCAATATAGCCACTTGGCATTCATCAATTTTCTCAATATTTGTCTTTTTTTTTTTTCCTTTCCTCCTTAGGTATGGCCCTTGTATATACATTCGCTTAGCCTCCATTTATATTTCAATCTAAATTACCCCCCCAAAAAATGTTGGTAGGTTGTTATATTTGGGAATGACAATGTTGAATTCATCACAATATGGTCTCTGTACCTACATGGTCATATATTGACTTATGCATTCAAATACACAACAGAATCCCATTTAACATTGTTATATGAGGCCAAGTCAAAATTCCATTTTTTCTGATGAATGAGTATCTAACATTAAATGTATGTTTCTGTCATGTGTATCCCTTGAAAAAATGAACATATGACATTATATAAGGTTAAACCTAAACAACCAAAATCATTTTAGGTTTGCATCCTTAATATCATTATATGTGATCTTCTGTCATGTGTGAATGAGTATATATATAATGTTAAATGTGAGCTGATGAATGAGTATATAACGTAAAATGTAAGTATCTAACGTTAAATGTGAACTGATGAACGAGTATATAACGTTAAATGTGATCTTCTGTCCTGTGTAAATGAGTATATAATGTTAAATGCGAGCTGATGAATGAGTACTATATTACGTAAAATGTAAGTATCTTATGTTAAATGTGAACTAGTGAACAAGTATATAACGTTATATGTGATCTTTCTGTCATGTGTGAATGAGTATATAACGTTAAATATAAGCTGATGTATGAGTATATAACGTAAAATGTGAATTGTTGAACGAGTATTAACGTTATATGTGATCTTCCCTCTTTCTCGCTGTCTCAAAATTCCAACGTCAATGCCGTGATTGGCATGATTTCAAAAGTAGAAGGGATAATGGGCTAAACAGATGGGATTTGAATGGAAGGGTAATTCTGCCAGACACTATTTTCATTTTTAAATGTAGTGGACTTTATACTTTACAAAATACAAATTAGTGGACTTAGTGGGTTTGAAAACTTGATCAGTGGACCTAATGTGTTAGAAATATGCTATAGTGGACCATAGGCCAATTTTTTAAAGATTGAACCCACTATTTGTCCAATTTGGCCCAAATCCGTCAATTTGCCACCCCTAAACTAATGAGTTTTATTGAGTAAATTTCTCTTACCCCCCTAAGGTTTCTAACAATTACAAACACTTCCCCCAGGTTTTGGAAATTGTACTTACGTCCTCTTTGGTTTAGTTGTCGGCTACAATTTAGCCCATCCGTTTGTTGCACGTATCCAGAAGGAAATAAAGGTAATGAGCTTTACTTTTGACAAATTTATCCATGGCTCAACCTTCTACCCAACTTTGCTCCACTTTTCACTTTTTCCCTACTTTTCCCTTTCCCTCTCATCCCTTTAGTGCCAAAACCCATTAGTTTTCCTTTCTTTTTTTATGAAGTTACATACATGATATTTACATTTTTTTTTTTGGAAATGGATAGGATATTTACATTAACATTCATTTAAAAAGAATATACGTATGATATTATGGTATGCTATGCTGTTCTTCTTTTTGATCCGATCCAATCCAATGCACCTGTTTTTTTTTTTTTTTGATTCGCGATCCAATATACCTGTTCAAACTTCCCTTTTTTCTTTGCTTTGGAAACGCAACAGCTGTTCCACTACCCCAACTTAGAACTGCAAAGGAACGGCGTGAAGGACTTCCGACTTTTTTTTTTTTTTTTGATCCGCTCAAAAGTCATTCATAATAACAAACGCCATACGGCATCTACAGATTTCAATCAAATCACGAAAGGGTACACAAGGAATAACCGGAAAGACTAATTGAAGCCTAAGAGCAGGGACCTCTTCACACCGCCTCATACTCAAAGGTAGGGTCGGGACACGTGGAGTTTGCATCTAGACAAACAATTCCCTTCGAGAAACAATACCCTAATCGAAGTGAACAATGCAGCACAGTGGAATCTGTCTTCCCCGAAACAGTAATCCAAAGCCTAATCGCCGGCGAGACCGCGAAACAAAAACCCAAAGAGTTTTCCTCCGCGGAAGGACACCACTCCAAAGAGCAAACTCCCGCTGGCACGCGGAGTTCTGGCCCCGGAAGGGTAACCGTTGACAGTCCAACGCGACTCCGAAGCCACGGCGGGCAGACCACTGACCGGAGGCAGCAACCAAACCAGATCCGAATACACAAAACCACCATTATTACCCACCACCCGCCGGATCTGGGGAAAACCCAGACCGGACACCCACCGGATCTGGGGAAAACCAGACCGGTAAACAACCGGAACTCGCCGGAGAAAAGAAAAACAGGAAAACAGAAAACAAACCCGTAACCCCCACGCCTACTCCACTGTTATTACACCCACCCCACGCCGCACCACATCCTGAAACCAAGCGCCACCGCCGCCGAACGCAAACCTGCAGATCTGGGAACCCAGAGGGACCCGGGTCGAGAGAGAAACGGAGGCCACCGGCCAAGGCCCCTCCCGCCGGCCACACAACCCGGAACGCAGAGCTGAGGGGCGAAACAGAAAAAACAGAGGGCTGGGGAAACTGGAGAAGAGGGCGAGAGAGGGGAAGAGATGGAGGAGAAGGGAGGGGAACGGTGGGGGAGGAGGCGGCGGAGGCCTCCCCCCAAACGCAAGAACAGGCGGCTGGGGCTCGGATAGAGACTAGAGAGAGAGAGAGCAGAAGATAAGATAGAGAGCGCAACTGCCGAATTATCATAAGGACTTCCGACTTAAAACGGCGTGATTTGCAACGAAACGACGTGAAGAATAAGACCTTCAATCAGGCCAAAAACGTGGAGAAGTTCGCTGGATTGTCACTAAAAGACCCAGATCTACGGAGGAATCGGTTGGAAGACAGGTTTTGATCGTTCCCTTCTCCCTATTTTCCTTCTATTTCTTCTTTTGCAAAATACCGCCCGAAATCGCCGATAATTCCATCTGGCCCGGTATTGTCCGGAATTGCCTGTACCAACCGGTAAGGTCCGGTGTTGAGGCGAGAACGGCTATCACAAATCCACCACTCTTAATCTTCCAAGTAAAATAAAATGTGTTTTTGAATCTGAGAAAGAGGGCAAGGTTCTTCATATGCTCAACCACAGGGAGAGGAACGAAAGTGGAATTCTGATTACCTCATCCAATCTCATGAGAAATTAAGCCCAGCGGGCCCTGCTTTAACCTGTCCCCATACAGCCAGCTGAAATCGGCTTACAGAGTTCCGGAAATACCATTCTCTCAAGTTCTTATATTTCACATAGTAGCGTTGTTCAGTTCATCACTCACGTATTGGTTAGGGTGTCAAAGGGGGCACGGACTCTAAGAAAACCTTGAGGAAGCCCCCATGGAGGAGGAAAGAGGAATGACACTGAGACAAAAATAGAGACGGGAAAGATTAAGAGAATAAATTTTTTACACCGCCGATGTAAACATTTGTTTCCTCCAAATCAATTACATTGCGCCACGTTGCAAAACAGTGATCCCAATAAATAAAACATGGCAACGTGACGTACTATAATTGATTTGGAGGAAACAAATATTTACACCTACGATATAAAGAATTTAATCTTTAATGTGGACTGAGATATGCGGTGGATCTTTCTATAAATTTTTAAATTTGAAAAAAGTTGCTATTGTTGCCCCGTGTCGCTAGTAAAATTCTTTTGAGTAATAAAAGCCATTACATGTCATGATAAGCATTTTTGAGTAATCAGTTATTACACTACACATGCTGCATCTGGCTTATCACAATCTATCCTGATGCTATGTTATTTCACTTGACAGAGATGCATGTATCCAAGCATTCAACACATAATTCATTACAAATTATTGATTCTAACATTAGGAAAATACTAGCTATGAAGCTCCCAACAAAAAAACCACGATCTAAAATAGTATTATTGTCATGTTAATATTCAACCGGAATGGGATTGACTAGCATAGATAACACTCGATCCTTAGTATCCCGACCTTGAGCAGCATGGCCATCTCCGTACTGGTACATGCACTGGGACATCCTAGCAAGATTCATTGCTATTTCTACAAGAGTTTGGGAGAAGGCCGAATCTTCAAATCGGTCTTCGTTCATCTTCTTCCATGTCTCCCTAATCAAGTATTTGATGTGTTCTCGGGCATCTTCCTCTAATGCACCGGTTTCATGCATATAACATTGTATCGATTTTGGTGTGTCACCTCTCTTTATCTCATCCTGAAATAGCACAAAAGATAAAACAATCTTAGTGTTTGGAAACATAGGAAAAAAATAAATCCATGTATCCATGCTTGCTTGCTAAAAGGAACGTTGGCCTTGTTTGGCCATGTAAGCAACGACCATTTAGGTTGGAGGGGACCAAAATATCCTTGCCTCCATTGTCGTTTGTGATTTGTCGTGGGGAGGATTGAAGGGGCCATTTTGGTTATTCCGCAACTTTTGGGTGGGGGCCCATCTGTTCATGTAATGCATCAGGTTTTTAAAAATTTATTTTAGTGGATTTCCATACTTTTTAAGATTTTCCTGTCTTTTTTCCTTTTTCCTTTCTTGCTATTTTGACGTTTGCGTGGGAGAGAGAGAGAATCAAATAAAGATTTGATTCTAATTCTGGTTCTCCAACCCACATGAAATTCAAACCAACAGTGAGAGAGAGAGATAGAGAGAATAAATCAACCAAGAATTTGATGCTAATTTTGAGAATCTGATTCTGATTCTTATTTTGGATCTGATGGTGGAGAAAGAATGTGCGGTATGTTTTTAAATCAAGCTTAAACAAGATAATATTCGGCTTATTCCGTTATGATATTTAAAAAAATTCAAGCTACTCGAGATAGATTTATAATTGGCTTAATGAGCAATACAAAGAGCAATGAGCACATAACAACGTGCGAGCATATCACGCCTTTTGCTAAATATATATAGATGAATTGAATTTAGTCCACGGTCTAGCTAGGCCCTTGGATCCCACCGTGGTGGGCCTCATTTTGGTGATTCAAATCATTAATTGGTCTCTTCGTAGTAAAACTATCAATCATATAAAATATTCTGAGCTGGTTATTTTGATGAAATGATGAGGTTTTCTTGTAATTATCTTCAAGAAATTGCCGGACTAATTTTAAATGTTCTGTCGTCAACAGTTTTTAAGACACAAATGCTAATTTATACGTACTATTTTTTACTTTCACAAATAATATATGGGATCAACAAAACATCTGGCTTGAAGTTCTAGGGCGGGTCCAAAGGTGGAGCCCATGGATATATATATTGTTTTGTTTTAATTTTTTTTTGAGAAAACATAATCGAGCCTATGGATCTCTAGTCCACCCTCTAGTCCCCTGTGTGTATTGAAGACAAGCATAGATATTACGTTTACATATATATGCAAAAGCTAAGATGGTATGAGGAAGACAAGCAAAGATACTTCATTTAGCTATGTATGCAAAGGCTAAGATGGTGTGTGGACAAATGTAGCATGCTCACCGGTGATGTTCCCATATCGTCTGCAAGTCGTAAAATAGTGCCTGACCATTGAAAAATGTTGGGGTATTTATTTGAGCATTCTGAACCCTCTGGGGTTATGGGATTTGTACACAAAAAGTAAGCATGAGTTAGTATAGCAGGAGCTGAAATTGAAATCCATGCATTGTTCATGTATTCTTCAAGAGTTGGTGTGTATCTGCTGTAGTACCACTTTGCCTCCTTCAAATAACATTTGCATAAATCTGCCCACTAGAAATTAGAGGAGCATGGCTTAAATTAAAATGTTACTTGAAATCTAACGAATAATGAGAAAAAGTAATTCTTGAAGTAGTTTGATACCGATTTCTGGAGGTGAGGGATGATGTGAATGCCTTGCTCCTTAAGGGTCTCATAACCCATTTCATTAATCGAGTTTAAGAGAGCTAGGTAACATATCTTCATATAGTCTGGAAGTTCTTCCATTGCACTTATATCCCACCTGAAAGTACCAAAGTACATTTTAATTACTCCCCCGTTTCATAATTGTTTTATTATTTTGTGGAAGTTGTACGTTTTTTTTTTTTTTTTGCATTAAAACTAAAGACAGATGTGCATAACATGTGAATTTTTCATGCACCAATTTACATAATTAATTCAGATTTTTAAATTGGTGCAGGCTAAGTTGAAAACTAATTTATGCACCAAAATGCTTTATTTTTTTTGTTCATCAGAATCCTCAAAAGGTAAACAGTATGAGATGAGGGACTATCTATACTAAATGAGGCACTAATTGCACTCCACTCCATTTGCAACTACAGATCATATTGAAAATTTCAAATATGTACACCATTGCAACCAACCTTTCAACGGCACTAGTGAAAATTTCTAGTTCATCCAGTGTGCCATAAACATCATAGACATCATCGATGGTTGTGATAAGAGCATTGACAATTGTAATGTTTCTCCTAAGATTTGAGAATTGGGGCTTGAAATTGAGGCCAACAGTCCACAAGAAATTCTCCATCAACCTGTCCCTGGCAAAGCCCAATTTTTTCGCCAAACCGGTTTTGCTCCACCACCTAAATCAAAGACGAAACCATGATTTAAGAAACATAACACTGAAGAAACAATTGAGAAGCTGATAATATATGTGAGGGTGAGTATTATACTAACAACTTATCTCGAAATTGCAGAATTCTGAAACAACTTAGTGTAATTGGATCCTCGAATAATATGGATAATAGGGGTATGACCAAACATTATGAACGATATGTGTTGAATTCGATACACGTCCTGGGGCGGCCCAACCTTTTTGAGGACTAAGGCAAAATCTCTATGTTAGGTTTTCGGGAAAATGACGGTTTAGGACATGTTTTGTTAATTAATACCTGCTAAGGGCAAGCTAAGAACATTTGTTAATGCTGAAAATGTCCTTGGCGGGTTTTAATTATCAAAATACATCATTGGCTGTCATTTTCCATAGGTTTTTTATTATTTAATTAACTAACAAGAATAAATTCTATCCACCGCTGGTATAAAATTCCACTTTTCCACTACCGTCCATTATGAGCCCCACCGAGCATGTATTATTGTAATCTGAATCGTTTATATCATAAGACCCATAGTATAGTGTTGCCATACAAAATATCGGCTTCATTGAAAGTCGATAGATATGTCAAAATTTGAATTTTGGTTTGTAAAATGGACGATATGATTTCTGTCAATAATAATAAAGATAAACTGTCCATTTTACAAAGCAAAATTCAATTTTTGATACTCCTATCAATGTCCAATCAAGTTCATTTTTTGCATGGATATACTATTATGTGGCGTCTACAAGATGAACGGTTCAAATCAGCAATAAACACATGGTAGGACCAAAAAAGGTGGTGGTGAAAAAGTGAGGTTTTCCACTACTGGTGGAAAGAATTTAATCTCTTAACTAATTGGTACAATTCGAATTCAGTTATAAGAATAATGCTCTGACATGTAAATCACGGAATTTTAGAGATATGAATTTCAAAATTTTGTCTGGATAAGTAATGTTGTCATGCTTATGTTTTTAGAAGTATTTAGATTATTTATAAACGACAAAACTGCCTTTTTTACTTTGGACTGATAAATACATCGTCAAAAAGAAAATCGAAATTTTTGAAGAATTTCTCATAAAAGCTTTTGTCAGATTGAAGCAGTAAGCAAGCAATTAAAAGGACAAAGTTTTATAGCTTTTGGATGTCGAATACACTAGATGGACCTAAACCAAAATGGAGCCTTCCCTATTTAGCAGGCCTAAGGCAAAGGCCCGCCATTGCATCCTCAACCGATTGACTTTGTTTGATCAATTTTGTTGCATATTGTTAGAATATTCTAGTATTATCATATAATCAAATCAAATCATATATGATTTGATTCTATGATAATGTATGATTTGAATATTCTAGTATTGTTATATCATATATGATTTGATTCTATGATAATACTAGAATATTCTAACACATATATTTGCATGATTCCATTCCTTATACGATGACTGAGATGTGTGTTTGTGAATGTTTCACCTCGACATGTGCTTTAGATCTTCTTGGTGAGTTGCCTGCACCATGTTAAAATCCAGTTTAGCAAGTTGAAGCAACGTAGGGTTCATATTTGGCCTCCTCTCACACAAATCGATGAACCATCTTGCCTCCAACCTTGGCATCCTCCAATGTAGTGGAAGCTCCAAGGCGTGACTGACCAATGAGGCAAGATCTTGATCACTGTCCTTTCTCTTATGGTGTTGTTCAAGATTTTTAGTTGCAAAATCTCTAGCCTCCTCCAATATACTTTCACCCCTAAATGAAAGGAATGAGGCTTCATACAAAGATAGCATTCCTCTTATATCCTCGCAAAGGCAAGGTTTGAAATGTCTTGTCTCATCCATAAAATTCTCAAATACCTCTGCAATCGAAGTTAGCAAATTATATATGTTAAGATACAAATTTAAAGCATTACTCTGTGTGTGTGTGAGAGAGAGAGTTATGTAGTAAACAAGTACTTGAGAGCACCGTTGCTAGTACCTTGAGGGACATTATAACCATATTGTCGCAAAAGTCTAAACTTGAGAGACGTAGCATGCAAATCATCTTCATTCCACTTATCATGTTTGTTGTTGTTGTATATGCTCTCAAGGACTCTCTTGATTTCATCCTCAAAGTGGTAAAACACTCCAAGCCTTTGCAAGTCATCAATCATCTCAAGTCCATCCAATGGATCCACTACTTCTTTAAGCATTTTCTTCACATCTTCCTTCAGCTTCATAGCCAGTGATACATATGTGCCTCCCTACAAAATGATATTCTCATTTGCAAGCAATGCTTCCAATGAAACAAAACAAAGAAATAAAAAGACATGCAATATCATTAGTAACTTTGACATACCACGTATTTATTATCTAGCGATTGCACATAGTCATAGTCCCAAATGGGAGGTTGGTAGTTTGCCGATCGCCTGACAATTTTTTCATTGGAAGTCTTCAGGCTGACACAAATGTGCCGAACGGTGTTCCGAACTTGGCCACGAGTGGATTTTACTGCTAATGGGATAAAGATTTGAGATGTTAGGCTAATTTGGGTGCAAAGAGAGCTAGGAGCTGTAAATCTAAGTGCAAAAGCCATTGCGCTGATGATTAGTTTCTAGCAAAGATGTTTGGGTAAATGGCGTACAACATGAAACCTTAAATAATGGTGTCATTTGCACTATTCTCTATTGTGTTTGGTGGGGCATTGTAAGGCTGTGGTGGGATGTTTACAAAGTAAAATATTTTTTTCGTTTTTGTGATGAGAGCTATGGTGTTTCGATTATCTAAGGCAAAATTGTGGCCAAGAGTAAGGTTAAGTTCCGCTAAGTAAGTTTTATCTATATTTAATTATATATATTTTTTGTATTAATTTTTCTCTTCACTTTTTTGGTTCTTCAATTCGTTCCATCAAGACGAATCGGAAAAGTTTATAATTGTGAGTCTTACCTAAATATTTTTGGAAATATCCGAGATAAAGCCCAAAATACCAACTTTATGTTGGATATTTCAAAAAAAAAAAGTGTAATAGTCATAATTTTTCATTTTTTCGATTTGTCCTGATGAGATGAATTGGAAAAGCAAAAAAATGAGGCGCAAAACTAACAAATGCAAAAAAAAATTAGAATAAGGACAATCAGAAAAAGTCCAAAAAACAACTTTGCGGAACTCAACCTGAATCCCAAATTTTTAGGGAAAATTTCATATTAGCACATGACCTTTCACATAGACACCTGACCTTAATGAAATATCACATAGACACTTGACATATTAAAGAACTCATCAATTAAACCCCTACTGTCAATCTCCGTCCAAAAACAAACAGAAAACATATTTTTCTCTCCAATTTTGCTACCTGCCCAAATTTTTTTCACAGATTCTGCACATTTTTTTTGTGGGGCCTATTTTTTGGGTCCCACATAAATTATCTGATCCATCGATTATATGTCAAATATTTTTTTGAAAATCCTTGCAAAAAATCAGCTCCATCGGATAAATATAAGTGTATGATCCAATAGTACAACTTTTTATTCATAATTTCGGATTAAAATTCTGCATGAAGAGTTGTAAGATTTGATCTAACACTTACATTTACCCCGTTGAGCTGATTTTTTATAGGGTCATACAAAAAAAAAAGATTAATGAGCGGATCGATTCACTTTTGGGTCCCCACAAAAAAATTTGTGATACAAATCTTTTCTTTTGCATTATTATTTTTCTTTTTTCTTTCCCGCATAGTGCTAATTTTTTTTTTTTTAATTTATTTTTTTGCCGGAGCAACTAACACTACCCAATGTACCCACACAGATTAGTATGACATAGATTTTTTGTGGGGCCCACTTTTGGGTTCCTAAAAATGATCTGATCATTTCATTAGTTTTAAAATATTTTTTTGCGTGACCCTGTAAAAAAATCAGCTGAACGGGGTAAATGCAAGTGTTTGATCAAATCTTACAACTTTTTTTTTTTTTTTTTGCTCGGCAAATCTTACAACTTTTTATTCAAAATTTTAATCCAGAATTATGAATGAAAAGTTGTACGATTGGATCATACACTTACATTTATTTTATGAAGCTGATTTTTTGCAAGATCGTTTGAAAAAATATTCTAGAATTACTAAATAGATCGGATAATTTATGTGGGACCCAAAAATAGACCACACAAAAAAATTGTGCAAAATATGTGAAAAAAAAGTTGGTGTGGGTAGCAAAATTGGAGAGAGAAACATTTTTCTATTAGTTTTTGGACGGAGGTTAACAGTAAGGGTTTAATTGATGAATTTTTTTAATACGTCAGGTGTTTATGTGATGTTTTATTAAGGTCAAGTGTCCATGTGTAATTTGCGTGAAAAATCAGGTGCTAATATGAAATTTTCCCTTAAAAATGAGAATGTTATTACCCCCTTTCAGTGTCATTTTGGTAAGGTCAGGTATACATATCACTTACATAAACTCGTCTTATGTTTTGATGCATATTTATTGACTTGAATGATATAATAAATTTGACAAAGCCCCCGTTTATTTTTTAAGTATTTATTTTTTATTTTATGAGACATGTTATTTTCTCACAAAACATCATTTGTAATTCAAAAAATAAATAGTTATTTGAATTAGTTGAACACACCCTAAATGGCTTATGGGTGCTATTTTAGCAACAAAAAAAAAAGAGATTAGCCCTCCCAAACACAGTCTAAGACACAGCCAGCCGCCCACGTTTATCAATTTTTTTTATGCGGGCAAAATCACTAGTTGGCCTCACAGTGGGATGAGTTGTCCTCTCCTTGTTCGCTTGATGGGTTGGTTCTTTCTCAAAAGCCTGAGAAAAAACGTTATAAATTTAACACTTTCGACACAGAGCTTTTTTACACAGATTTTACAAAGATGTTTTGTGGGGTTCACTTTAAGATTTCACAAAATAATCTGAGTCATTCATTAATTTTAAAATAATTTTAAGGAATCCCGTAAAAAATCAGCTTATTAAGATATGTGTAATTGCTTGATTCAATCTTATAACTTTTCATTCAGAATTATATGTGTAATTGTTTGATCTAATCTTATAGCTTTTCATTCAGAATTCTGAATGAAAAATTATAAGATTGGATCAAGTAATTACACATATCCTATTGAATGGTTTTTTACGGGGTCTATTAAAAGAATATTTTAAAATTAATTAACAGATCGGACCATTTGTGTGGTACCCAAAAATAGGCCCCACAAGAAGTCTGTGCAAAATCTGTGTAAAAAAAGGTCTGTGTAGGCAGAACGATTTTGCACATATATTTTTGTAGAGTCCATATCGGGATCCTACAAAATGATCCGAACTGCTCATCTTTTTAAAAATATTTTTTGGAGGGTTCTTGTAAAAAATCATCTCCAATGGATATCAGTAAGAGCTTTCAGAAATCGTAGAACGAATCATTCTGTTTTGCCCTACGAATTCTAAGAAAGCCCTTACCGATATCCGTTGGAGTTGATTTTTTACAAGAACCCTCCAAAAAATATTTTTAAAAAGATGAGCGGTTCAAATTAGTTTGTGAGACCCCGATATATGAGTCCCACAAAAATGTATCTGCAAGATATTTGTAAGTAGCATGGTTGGATGTGATATGTGAAAAACGTTTTAAACGTACTCGATGTGATAGCCTATGAAAAAAAAAACGTACTCGATGTGATATGTGTTGGGTGGAACCGCAGGTTTCTCGTTTAAAACATATTGACGCTGTTCATTTAAAAGAGGAAAGAGACTTTTTTGAAGATAGAGGAAAGAGACTTAGGACTTATTCGGTTTAGGTTTTTATTTATTTATTTATTTACCAAAACGTGATATTATAGATTTAAGAATCAGAACATCATGGGGAAATTTCATCCCTATACAAGAGATCAAGAAACTAAACAGGTGGGGATTTAGTCAAAAGACACCCTACTCCAACTAAACCCACTATTCCAAATAGATGGAGCACTGCAGAAAACAACCAGAAACACCCACACAGGGGTGATAAAAGCCCCACAAATGGGGAGAAATTTCACACAGAGAATTAGAAAAAAGAAGAAGAGAAAAACCGGTAATGAAACCGGAGCAGACTTCATTCACTTACCTAGATCTCCCATTCCGGCGACCACAATCTGCAAGTCATTGCCTCTAAAAGCCGTCGGACTATATGGCGGAAATGGCGGAGGAGGGGCGGCGAATGGTGGTTTGGGGAGGAGAATGATAGAGGTGAAGGGGGAACGGGAGAAAACCTTCGAAATTTAAGATTAGGAGATGGAAAAACCCCACGAGGGGGATAAATCCCTCCCCTCCCGTCACCCATTGGGGTGTAATACCCCGGGAGGGAGGGAAAGGAGGGAGATGGGGGGGCAGCGGCTTCTTTAGGGTTAGAGAGGGAGAGAGCAGAGAAAATATCTCGACAGCTTCTTTAGGGTTAGAGAGGGAGAGGGAGAGGGAGAGAGCTGTTTGGTTTAAGTTTTGAGGGAAGTTTTAAAGTGTAATGAGAAGAGAGAGATAGAGAAAATTTAGTGGGACCGTGCGCAAGCCGCAAGGTTTTGAGTACCACAAACAAACAAGCCCATATTGACGTGAAAATGGAGAATTTTATCATCACCATAATCATGTTGATCACTTCTATAGCTGCTATGTTGGTTCCCTTACTCGTATTGAACGATTTGGTAAGAAAAAAGTAACGAAAAAATTCTATATGCATGCAAGAGAAAATATATCGAGGTGGAAATGCAAAATGTTATTGTTATCATGTTGATCGATGTTTTTTTTTTTTTCTTGGCAAAAGGAAACTTTTATTAATCTCAAAAGGGACATCAAGGAGGAAGCAAAACATTAACGCAAAGAGGTATATCCAACCGAAGTTGGATAATACATCAATCTACACTTTCACTTTTCGAATCCCATTCAAATAACTTTTGAAATCCTCCATTGTGTAGATCTTGATGTCAAACTTAACCTTTGAAATCATGTTGATCGATGTTGATCACTTCAATTGCTGCTATGTTAGTTTCTTATTAGTTTTGCGATGGATTTGGAATTAGAATTTGGCTTTAATGTTAGGATTGAGTATTGAGGATGGAATAGATGCTATGATCAAAAAGAAAAATATACTTCATGAATGATTCTCTCGTCTAATGATTGGAGTATGGGTTCTTCATGTGACAGAAAATAGAATCTATCACAATTTTATTCAATGATTGAGCATTTCACTTTAAATATGTCGACGGATTTATCACCAGTTGTTTACCTATTTTTTCCAGTTTGAAATTCTCAGCATGGCCCTTGTTTGTGGCATTTTCGATATGTGCCCGACGGGCATTGGTAAAGCATCTGCTCGCAAATCAGTTGAGAAGCCTTGTGAATAATCGACACAAACATGTCCATATCGGCAGAACGTGACTTTTTATTCATGGCTACGTACAGAATCAATTCAATCATTGCCATTTATACTGCCAGGCACCAACCATAGACAACTGTGGTTGGATGAATTAAAGCTTGGACCGAATTTATCAATTAACAAAAAGCCAACATGTAAGCCTATTGATAAGAAAATATGTTTTTTGATCAAATCCATGCACCCATAATGGGTATAATCCAACAATAGCCAACGCAATTTCATGACTGGACTCGCTTCGAATTTCAAATTTTCGAGCCACTTAAGTTTTATAATTCGCTCTGGTCTAAAGATAGATTTTTGCTCCCCAAATTCATCGTCAAAAAGAGGATTATTTCTCATTCTATAATTTAACTTCAACGTAATTTGCTCATCCCTCCCAAAGAATGATTAGGAATGGCCAGTACAAAGCATTTTTTTGGCCTTAATTAATTTGCTCATTCAAAGATGAACATGAAAAAAATGAAAATTATTCGTAGGTCTTGCTCATTCAAATGGCCTGTTTTGAACAAATAAATTGTTCAAGTCTTCCATGCAAGGCCTTTAATGAAGATAGCTTTCTCCATGTATTTGTTCCAGTTAATGAACAACCTTTACATAATGGTCTATTTCGGCCAAATAAATTAACGGCACTGATGGCCGAGTATCAACAGAGTATCGAAAAATAAAATTTTTGGCCTATTTTCAAGCCTTCATGCGCCACTGTTCTGTATGTAAATCTATATCTGTATTAAAACTATTATGCGGAAAACAGATATAGCATGATCTTGAATTCAACACATCTCAAGAAAACGTACCTTTATTGGCCATCGTGATTAGAGAGAACAAACCCCTTAATTAGAAACACCTTAATTCTTGGCTCACCTTCTTCTTTCTGTTTCTACTTTTCTAAAATA